>OW240919.1:41266055-41386981 GCA_933207985.1 Pelobates cultripes | reverse complement strand
GGGGCAATTGCCTCCCTGCCCCCCGGCCCAGCCCGCCCCTGCTCTGCATGCAGACACTGAACTTTCCTCATAGAGATTCATTGATTCAATTCATCTCTATGAGGAGATGCTGATTGGCCAAGGCTGTGGTACCCTGCCCCTGATCTGCCTCTTTGTCAGTCTCAGCCAGTCCTATGGGGAAGCATTGTGATTGGATCAGGCAACAAATTATGATGAGGTCAGAGGAAGTTCACATGCAGAGGCAGCAGCTTCAGACTTGAATACAAGTAAGACAGTACTATCTTTAGGGATGCAAAGGGGGCCAAGGGGGCTAGATAATGGTTTTAACGCTACAGGGTCAGGAATACATTTTTGTGTTCCTGACCCTATAGTGCTCCTTTAACCATGGAAAGATGATATGTTTAATTAACATAAGCAGCCAATAATTCTGTGTCATGAACAGGTACTTTAGCAAATCTATTAAAAAAACTAAGCATTTCCTTGGAGTAACTCTTTTTTATAGAGTGGACATCTATGGAAACCATACATCAAATGAATTGCATTGTGGGTGCATGCAATCTAATTCTCAGCTTTCTAACACCAGCCCTGATTTCCTTTTCATCCTGCAAATTGATTTATTTATTGAGTTAATGAGGACATAAAAAACTCAGATCAGTGAGTATCCTTCAATGAAGCCAATCATAACAGTACAAAATAGAGTCAGTATCAGCTATAAGAGGAGTGTAGTGACCTATGTCCCAGTGTCAGCATACATTGAGTGATATCTAGGCGATCCAACACTCAACTGTAAGTGCATAAACCACTAGATCTGAAGCTAGTACGGGGGTTCCTTCATCCAAGCAGGGTACTTGTAATGATTGCACTTACAGTATACCTGAGGTGATCTCGTCTTTTCCCAGTACTATGTATCCACCAACTTCCTGTCCATCTCTGTATAATTATCTCATTATCATCAGAAGCTTTGGATAACTCTGACAGGGTTTTCTCTTAATTGTTAATTGACAAGGATTCAAAGTCAATTTTAAATTTTAGGCAAAATAAAGCCAGTTCAAAAAAAAAATCTCATTTATAAATGTCATTTATTTTTCCAGCTTAACTTTTTTTTTTTTAGATACAATTTGTGATAACCTTGTCAGTTCATTACCAAACCTAAACACTGAAGTTTCTGCATCTTTACAAATATTTTCAACACCAATGACTATTAAATTCAAAATGCACTTTTCTCAGAATATAAGCCTGAGATTATTAAAACTCTTGACAGTCATTTTTTCCCTTTATTATCTATGCATGTGCCAATTTCCCACTCATATCCTGCCACAAAGCGTTTTATTATTTTCTAACATTATATTTTATGCTTATTTGTTTGCCTACAGTCTTTATAACCCGGGGCAGTTCAGATTCCATATAGCCATGGTCATAATACATGTTTAAACTCTTTAAACCTATCCCTGATTGAAATAAAAACAGCAGTACGGTCGCCAATATCTGTGCGTTAAAGGTCAATGTGCCACACACACAGCTTTGAGAAACAAAGTGTCCAGGTCAGACAGAAACTGCAACAAATTGATGTTTGTTAAAAACTAAACAAAACTGAAGTAATGTAAGTTGACATTTTAGTCACCTGCAACCGAAACAATAGTTTTGTCGGTCAAAAGAAAAATCGTATTCTTGGACGGCAAATACATAATAACCCGCAAAATAGTGGAGATGTAGCAATTAAGAAAGTGCCAGGCTAAGAGACTGTGTTAGATAGCTGTGATAGATTACCCCATCTGAAAGAGTGCTGCTCTGTGTTTGCTGATCTGCCAGCTGTTCTAATTGTGTCACGATCATTTTACCCAAACAATACACTACTCTTGATACTGATCAAAGAACCGTTTCTAAATAGTGCTATGTTAGAACTAGTGAGCTGGCAAAATTTCAAGACAACATAGTCAGTTTAGAAAGAAAATTCCAGCTCAGTTTAGTTGGAGAGCCTTTTCAGCTTGACCGTTCTTGGCCTACATATTGTGAATTAGTCATCAAATTATGTCATCGTACAACAGCACAATGCTGCATTAATATTCCTCTTTCTGAAGGCCCCAGATTGATTGGGTTCACTTGTTTGTATTGCATATAACAATCAGAATAGCATAGTGACCTCCCCACGTGCTAGCAGAGCTTCATGGGAGATGTAGTTTGCAGACATCTGTAGGGTCATTATAGCTAACAATTTATTACTGAGCAGCTATCACTGTCACAGAGATGCTAGACTAGAGACGGACATTAAAAAATGAATTTTCTAATTGTACTTGTCTCCTATTCATGGACAAAGCTTTCTTACAAACACAGAGCTACATTATGGAGGCCTTATAATTAGCAATGTAAATTATCCAAAAATCCCACTCTATACAAGGTGTTAGGGAAGAGTTGCCAGATTTTTACTTTTCCTTTGATCACTGCAGGAAAGGCTATGTCTACACACATTTTAATGAGGCCACTGTGCCTTTTCCCCTCCCCCCCAGTCTCAAAATTGACCCTTCTCCATCTAAACCATAAATATGAACTTTTCTACTGCACTGGTATTGATCAAATATGCAATAATTAATGGTAACGTTATTGGGCATCTGGCTGCAGGCCATTATCTTCAAATGTTAAATTTAAAATAATTCTTTTTTTTATTTTATTGTAGATTAATTCAGTGTTTTAAATTCCAGTGGAACAAGAACAGGGAAAGGACAACGATCATCCAAATGTGAGGTTGTGCATACACAACTTTATTTTTTTTTATTTCTGCTTCTGTTTATCATTCACATCAGTTGCCGTCTGTGCTTGATGTGCAAATAAAAAAAGTGGCCCTTGTGGTTGTACGTGAGCAAACAAAAGCAGAAGGATTTGGTAAATAGTTTATTGATTGGACAGATTCGACCTTGCTCTTACTCAACATAGTAAATAGAGAGTGAATGCAGTGACTGAGTGTGTGTTAAGGTTCATTGCAATGAGAATCATAAGCAAGATAGATGGCAATTTCTTTTCAGGCCATCATCCAAACTGAGAAATGGCAGAGTATTTATAGGAAAAGATCACAGACACAATGAATTAACCTTAAGGAAACGAGATGTTACTGTACAAAGTCAACACAGTAAATATACCTCGCAGGCAGTAATCTCCGGCTTTCAGTTATCCCAGTTTTTTTTTTTTAAAGAAATCAACAAAATTACAAGTGGATTTGTACCGGCCGGGCAACCTTTTACCATTCGATTTCCACCGAACCACCACTCCCATCATTCTGAGATATCCACTAACTGGCTGTGGGTGGAGGTAGTTTAATCACATCTCCAGATCGCCACGTGGAACAATCTGGCTGTGCATGGGAAATATAAATGGAACATTTTGAAGTCTTATAGCAAGTTGAAGATGTATGTTCATGAGACACAGTCAAAGTAGCAAATTTATCATCCAGAATTATTAGTCATATGCATGTATTTTACAATGTACTCGCCCACTTGATGCAGACTCTCATTATACATATGCTTGTTTTTTGCATTCCAAGTACCCTGTTTGCCTGGGGAAAAGTTTGTTATGTGTAGTGGAAAGTGGGCTGCTTAAATATTTACTGAAGAGTTTTTGTATTACTTGCTTTTGTTATATTCACAAGTCTTGTGTGTATTTACAAAAAAATAGTACATAGCATTTCTGTAACAGAGCACTGAAGATGGGCCCTATGAGCTGGTTGCAAGAACTTTGATGAGTGTTATGGCTCCGTTGTGAGCAATTTATGAGTTCTGTTTGCCTATTTTATGATGCTTGTCCACTTTCATTCCTCATTTAGACTAGTATATTCAATGCATCAATGCTCAACACGGATGCCATGACTCGGATGTTCTACTACCGTACTTCTGTTAATGGCTTTTGAAAACAAGGATCTTTTGTCTATAACCTCAACTAAACTCTCCTTGCACTGACCTTAGGCTGTGTCTTGAATCTCAAATGGACTCTGACGGTCTCATTTTCTTATATAAAACAGAACACTACCTCGATGGACTTTGGCCTATCTGAAGGTCTTTCTAGATACTTTAGTATCTTAATTCCATTTTCCAGTCATGGATTAAAGTTATAATTAGGCAAAAATATCCAGCTGTCCATTACAAGAAAGAATATTGAAAAACTATAGGAAACGTGGGTAAATTGACTGCACTGACCTTAGCCTGGATTTTGAAAGTTAAATGGATACAGCTGGTCCCATAGTCTGAATATGACTAATAAGCAGATCGCTACCTGCCTTTTATTAGGCCTATATGCAAGATTTCCCTTACTCCTTTAAGACTTTAATCCCGTACTTGCAGTCGATGCTAACAATTACAGTAGAATTTGTTAAAAATGTCCCATTGTCCTTATGGAGATTTCTGAGAAATGGACTCGGGCAAACATAAGGGAATTTAATTTCTTGTATGTAGGACACATCCATTTTTCTAATATACATACAGAAGCAAAGTCATTTTGATTTAGCATTAACGATGCTCAATAAGCAGTTGTATTTTTTTGTCATTTCAGGAGCCTTTAATCTCACAGGGATCTCAAACACTTGTCTCTAATTATCGTCTCTCTAGAGAAGACCATCGATTATTTGCTTCAAAATATCTATTGCAGACCTTTACTAGTACTGGAAAGGTTGGATACTTATGTATATGAGTGTGTACATCTAAACTAAAGCTAATTTTGTTCGGTTTCATTCTTGAGAAATATAATTCATTACAGAAAGAACAATTTTAACACTTCTTGAGCCAGATTTTTTTTACTTTTTTTTTTACTTTTATATGTTGCTAAGCAAAATGTTACCAACTGGTTTGTGCTGAGATTGTTAACTTTACTTGACATTCTTCTTGTATGGATTCCAAATATTGACAAAATTTGCAGAACTGCTTTAAATTCTATAGAGAATAAACTGAGTGTGTAATTCCTTTTGTCAAATAAAGAGTGTGGCAGTGAAAGGCACAGAACAGCAATGACAAAGTTAAGGTAAAAAAATTTAACTGAACAGTGTTAAACGGAATTATGCAGAGAAATGGGTTTTATATAAATTCTCACCCTGAAACAAGGATTCTGTTCCACACTTCAGATACAGCCAAATATTATTTATCTTCATAAATAACTCTATATCTTTGGATTATTTATGTAGCCTTCATAAAGTGATTTCAAAACTCAGAGATTTATAGCAATAAAAATAAAGGTTAGTTTGACTGTATATGCTTACTATCAGCTGCAGTCTCTAATGTTCTTGCATTGTCTATATATCATCATTACTCTACAGCTATTAAACACAATTGTGACCATATGGTTACCTGAGCATCAGAAATCTTAAAGGTACATTACAGGTACCATAGCAATGTATGCCTCAGGCAATGATCATGATACAAGAAACTCGTCTGTCCTTATCTCTCTGAATTCTGAAGATTATGACTATAGAGACTTAAAAAAAAAAATCTAGAGCTATTCAAGCATGAGTGTGGTGTGTACACACAGAAAGGCTCTCAAAAATGCATGTGCTACTGCAAGGTTAGCTCTATTAATGTAACATTGTGACTGTAGCTATTCTGTTCCACAATATAAGCTGTGTGTGTCAATCTTGTGCAGGGGTTTCATTCATGTCTTTTCAGGAATGAAGCAAGTGCCAAATGCTGTCCTATTTCCCTTAGTTAAGAAGATCAAACACTTGAACTGTATAAGTTAAATATTGCTATTTTTACAACGTTTAATTTTTTTTACAGTTGTAAGCAAAAGTCAATACATACAGTTGAAATCAAATATATTTAACTCCCATTGAAAGTCAGGTCAAAATTTACAGACTTTCAGCCGTTTGCAATGAAAAAAACAAACAAACAAACAAAAGCAACTTAATTAGCTCAACGCAACGAATGCTTTAAGTGATTTCCCCAAATTCAACAGAAAATGCAACTTATAATTACTTCTCCAGTAACAAGATTATTTAACCCCCTTTATAGAATCATTCACAACAGCACAAATATGCAGAACAGGTGTTGTCTCAAGCACACCTTATGCAACTAATCAAGGGCTTCATTAGTTGCACTAGGTTTCCTTGAGTTAGAACACTTGAAATACCTGAACTTGCTAGGAATTTGTTGAGTGTCACTTTTGACTGTATATTAGAAATATGACTAAGTCAAAAGAATGATTACCAGTATTAAAAGGTGCAGGCAATACAATGTCTTCAGGCATCTGTATTAGAATATGTGAAACACTGCAATGTTTTGACTCCCAAAGGAGTCTTTGCCAAACTCAAGCTCCATTTGGAGACGAAAAGTTGCAGTGTTCCACATGTGCTAATAAAGGTGCCTGAAGACATTGGGGTGTCTGGACCCTTTTTCTAATACTGGTATCTATTTTCTGGGCTTGTGCTGGCCCTTGGTTCAGTTAAGCACCCTGTCTTAAGTGAATTGAGTGCGGTTCCTTTTCAATCTTTGTAAGTCAAAAGAATGGTCCACAAAGTTAAGAGAAGAGATCCTGGCCCTCCACAAACAATTAACAGGATACAAAAAGATAGTCAAGGTACTGAATGTTCCTAAAGACACCATTGGAAGCATGGTTTGCAATTTCAAAGTTAAAGGAACAGTAGTTGCACTATCTGGACAAGCCAGAAAAAGGAAGCTATCAATGGCTGCAACCAGATTTCTGAAAAGGCAGGTAGTGAAAGACCTTTGAGTTATTGCAAAAGGCCTGCAGGACAGGAACAGAGGTTTCAGTGAGCACGGTAAAGTGGGTACTAAATGCAGAAGGTTTCAATGCCAGAACTCCAAGACTTACACCACTACTGACCCAAAAGCACAAGAAAAATTGGCTCCAATATGCTCATAATCATATAAATAAGACACATAAATTTTGGCATTCTGTTTTGTGGAGGGATGAAACAAAACTGGAACTTTTTGGCCCAATGGATCATATGTCTGGGTGAAGAAGAATGAAGCATTTGTTAAAAAGAACACTCTGCATACAGTTAATCATGGTGGTGCCTTAAGTGATGCTCTGGGTTGCTTTGCAACCTCTGGCAGCATATGGAAGGTAATATGGATTAATTGAAGCATCAGGAAATACTAGGAGAAAACATCATGCTGTCCGTGAGGAAGCTGAAGCTTGGCTATCATTGGACCTTCCAACAAGACAATGATCCCAATCATACCTCAAATTCCACCAAGGCTTGGTTGCTGAAGTAGTACTGGAAAAATCTACAGTGGCCATCACAGTCACCTGACTTGAACCCCATAGAAAATCTCTGGTAGTTGCAGCACACAAACCCAAGAACATTACTGAACTGGAGGCCATGGCTCATGAGCAATGGGCTACAATTCCTCAGGAACACTGCCAGAAGCTGGTGTCTGGTTATAGATCTCATTTGTAGCAGGTCATAACAGCACAAGGGTGCTCTTGGAAGTATTCAATATGCTTGCCATGAAGAGGTACAATAATTGTGAGACTGAAGTTATTCTAAGTTGCATTTTCAGATGAATTTGGGGAAACCACTTGAAGCATTCATTGTGTTGAGCTATTGCAATTGCTTCTGTTTGATTTGTTCATTGCAAGCAGCTGAAAATCTGTACATTTTGACAACAAACATGATTTTCAATGGGGTTTGAATAATTTTGATTACAACTGTATGCATTGACTTTGGCTTTAAACATACAATGCATTAAACACGTCTGTCAATCTCAGATGATTATCAGCACCAGTCTAAAATATGCCTTTAAATTTTAATATTCCTTCATGGGAAAATTCAAGAGGGCTGTCTAGTCTGCAGAGATGTATTAATGTACTTAAATCTAAATATGGAATATAGTACACAGTCTCATGTGTTTGCTTTCCCTACGCTGTAGTGATTTATTAAGTATGAATTACATTTTAATAAAACAATTCTTTTTATTCACTGTAGTATGATAATGAATGTGACAAATCCCCTCCAGGGGCATATCTGCACACCAAACGGGCAGTAGGCAAGTCCAATCAATTTTAAGGAGCAGTGCCAGCATTACATTCTATTTTGGCATTAGTGCAGTTTTCTGTGTGGCATCGGGGAACATGCCTGATATCTAATGTGAAGCAGCCGAAGATCTGCTTTTTTGATACATTTTGTGTATGGTACTTTATGAACAACACTGCAGGTTTAGAAATAAATATGTAAAGTGGTAAGGACGCTATAAGTACTTTGGGGGGAAAAAACAAACAAAACGTTTAGCAATGTGCAGCAACCCAATAAAACTTTGTGACTACCAAAGTATAACATAAAATACGTAAAAATACCTTTTGTATTCTGTTGAAAGAGACAATTTTACTGTGTAAGTATTGTAAAGCATGTTTAGCACCGTTTAGTGAATAACACGTTTTTCTTTATTTGCACTTTTAAGTTTATTGGAGTGCACTTCATTTTTTTAACAGTGCAGATGAAGCCAACAGCAACAATTCCACTATTAACATATTCTTAGGTATAAACTATCATTATAGATATCTTCAGAGCCATCTATAATATTAATAGGACCCTGGGCAAAGCATTTTCTTGGGCCCCCTGTACCCTGCCCCACCACCAGCCCCCACTCCCTGGCGTGCAATCACACATTTCACCCTGATGCAGTGGGGGAATTAAAGTAGAGAGGTGCAAGACATACTTACACAAACATATACACTGACAGACATACTGATACATACACACAGATAAAGGCAGCCAGTTGGTGCCGAAACGTTGGGGTAGTTGGTGACTTGTGTCTGCCTTGAGGCTTGTAAGGTTGGGATATATTGTTTTGTGTGCAATTTGCCTTGTACTGTTACTCTGTTCCGATTTTGTATAATATATAAAAATATTCTTAATTTGCATACTTATTAAAGGTTTATGTTCAATATCAGTGCTTGTTATAGTATGCATTCTATAATATATAGTGAACATACACACAGACAAACATACTGACACATATATTCACTGACAGATATATTGACACACACATATTGAGACACACACATAGACATATGGACACACACACATATAGTAACACACATACAGACACACACTGACAGACATGCTGACTCATGAACACATATACTGACACACACACACACACACACACACTAACAGACATACTGGCACACAATCACAGTTTAACACTTTTGACCTACCTCCCGTTTCCAACCTTGAAGGGTTGGTGTCCAGAGTGGTGGCTGAGGCTGTTGTGAGTTAAGGGCTGGCTCTCCTGGCCCAGCCCTCCTCCTTACTGCCTCCTTGATCTCTCCCGTGCGGCTTTGTGTATTCACTGGGAGGAAGTGGCGGGCGGCCATCACTTCCTCCCAGCTCTTCTATTGTAGGCAATAAGTCCGGTGCATGATTAAGGACACAGCTTCAGAAGTAAAATGCCAGATCATCATGTGTCCTTAAGGGGTTAAACATTTTTTAACAAATGCCGGAATGTTTTGCAAAGTAGTATAATTCCACTGTATCTCTCTCTAACATTTTCATTGAGGTATACTGTAGAGCGCACACTGTATACTCTACAGTTGTCCAATGATCTAATGTATTCCATGAATGATTAAATCTCACCTCATCTTCACATGTGCATATTATCAGTACCTTATTACAATAATTCATGCTGCTGCACTGGGGTTTATGGGAACCAGACAGCGGTGCCATCAAGATTTGTCAAAATGATCTTCTTTTTTTAGAGGTGGGTTCTGTGGAAGCTGTAAGTGAAGCATAGGAAGAGCATTCAAAGGTAAGTATGAATACGTTATTGTATTTATTGTCATAATGTATTAGAAATAGGGTGCATGACCTCCCGGATTATCTTTTTTAAGTGAATAGAACCCACAGCTGTTTTTACTTGCCCTTATAACGACATACTTGTGACTGTTATCTGTCAGTGGAGTTCTTCATGTTTTTCTATCTATGTCTACAGCAATGGGGCAGATATTGACTACGTTGGTTGACTGTTCTTGGGGTGATGTCAAAGTCATTGTTCAACTAACAGAAACGGCACCAAAGTCGCAATGAGAAATAAGAGATTATGTTAGTATCATTGCTTGACGGTGATGACTCTGGAACAGATGGTATTGTTCTGTTAAATGTTGAAAACATTGTGAAAAAACGCTTTCATTTTTTACTTAATATTCTTCTGCGTAGTTAAAAAACAGCGAGCTAGACAAGAACATTGTGTATAGCACTATGTTTTAAATTTCCTCCTCTAGTCTCTCTTGATGACACACTTGAAAGTGAGTGAGTAAGTTTCACAGGGCAGGGGCATCTTCATTTGCTAAACTGTATGTCAAATAAAATTTTGTCGTGTTTACATATTGTACCTTGCTGTGGAATATGTTGACACCATATAAATAATTGTAATTATTGCAACATATTAAATGTTATTTCTTTTATAACTGTTCCCCTTTAAAGTAGAAGTAAGCTAAATATTATGTTATTATTTATATAGCGCCAACAAATTCCACAGAGCTTTACAGTGGGTGGACGAACAAATACATAGTTGTACCCAGACAAGTTGGTTAAACAGGAACAGAGGGGTTGAGGGCCCTGCTCAATGAGCTTACATGCTAGATGGAGTGGGGTAAAGTGACACAAAAGGTAAGGATAGTATTAGACTAATAACAGTTGCAAGAGAGGAATCAGTTGGGAGCTATTAACAGTTTAATTGATATGCTTTCATGAAGAAGTGTGTTTTTAATGATTTTTTTAAGGAGTGGAGACTGGGTGAGCAGCTAACGGAGGAGGGAAGTAAGTGCAGCCCTCAAGAAGTCTTGAAGCCGTGCATCAGAGGTGGGAGTACGGACAGAAGATAGACGTAAGTCTTCAGCAGAGCGTAAGGGCTTAGACGGGACATACTTGTCTATTGGAGTGCCTGGATTATTTTCTACAATTAATAATTTTACATTTGGTCCACTTTGGTACTGGGACCTATCCATTGGAGCACCCTGGATTCCTTGATGAAGGGTTGAGTGCACTTCCACTATCTTTTTATATCTATACTTGCGTATTAGGGAGGAAAGATTGGTGGGAGCAGCATTCTGTAGAGATTTGAAAGCAAGAACCAGAATTTTATATTGAGCCCTATATCTTACAGGAAGCCAATGTAGGGACTGACAGAGGGGTGAGGAGTGTGAGGTGCGGGCGGACAGAAAGATAGGCCTCACCGCTGCATTCATTATGGACTGTAATGGCGCAAGTTGGGAGCACGTAAGACCACTGAGAAGCGGATTACAGTAGTCAAGGCAAAAAAGGACAGTGGAATAGACCAGCACATTAGTTGCATCTGGCGTTAAGTAGGGTCAGATGCGCGCAATGTTTTTGAGATGGAAGCAGCAGGATTTGGTGATTGAATGGATATGAGGGGTGAAGGAGAGGTCGGAGTCAAAGAGAACGCCTAGTCTGCGTGGTGGATCTGATGATAGCACCGATGACTTGGAGGAAGACAGACACAGGAGTAGCAACACTTGAGGGAGGAAAGACCAGAATTTCAGTTTTGGTCAAGTTAAATTTAAGGAAGTGGGCAGCCATCCAGTTAGAAATAGCAGAGAGGCAGTCAGAGACACTAGTCAAGAGGGAAGGGGAGAGATCAGGAAGGGACAGATAGATTTGCGTGTCATCCACATAGAAATGATATTGGAAGCCAAAGGAGCTAATGAGTTTACCAAGGGAGGCAGTATAGATGGAGAACAGTAGGGAGACCAAGGACTGAACCTCGGGGGACACCAACATAGAGGAGTTGGGGAGAAGAAGCAGAGCAAGAGAAAGACACACTGAAAGAGCGCTGGGGGAGGTAGGAAGGGCACCAGGAGAAATAAAAATTCCTTCTTGACCCCAGAATGACAGTCAGATTAATCCTTGGATCAAGAAGCTATTACCCTGCATTGAAAAATGATACCCTTGAATATTCTGTTATTGCAAGTATGCATCTAGTTGCTGTTTGAACATCTGTAAGGGTTCTGATAAAACAACTTCTTCATGCAGAGAATTCCACATCCTTATAAGTTCTTACAGTAAAAAAACATTGTCTTTGCCTTAGATGAAATCTTCTTTCTTCCAGTCTAAACGAATGACTTCGTGTCCTATGTAAAGTCCGGTTTGTGAATAGATTTCACATAATGGTTTATATTGGCCCCGGATATATTTGTATAATATTATTATATTCCCTCTGAGGTAACATTTTTCTAAACTAAAGAGGTTTAAATTTGTTAACCTTTCTTCATAGCTAAAATGTTCCATTCCTTGTATTTATTTTGTAGCCTGTCTCTGCACTTTTTCTTGTGTCATAATATCCTTATTTAGAACAGGTGTCAAAATTACACAGCATATTCAAGATGTGGTCTTACCCGTGAATTATAAATAGGCAAAATGATATTCTCATCCCGAGAATTAATGCCCTTTATCATGCATGACAATACCTCACTGGCCTTAGCCACTGCTGATTGAAATTGCACATTGTTGCATAGTTTGTTGTCTATAACAATTCCCAAGTCCTTTTCGTGTGTTGTTCTCCCTAATTTGTTTCTATTTATGGGTATACGTTGCTTGTGCATTCTTTATGCCGAAGTGCATAACTTTGCATTTTTCAACATTAAATTTCATCTGCCATTGGAGTGCCCTGTCCCCCAGTCTAAGCAGCAGTCTAAAATCCAAATGCCTTAGCAAAATAATATCTTGCACACATTGTACTACCTTACAGAGTTTTGTGTCATTTGCAAACACTGAAACATGACTTTCAATGCTTTTTTCAAGATCATTTATAAACATGTTAAATAGAAGAGGTCCCAGTACAGTACCCTGAGGGACACCACTTGCCACTTCTGTCCAGCTTGCAAATGTACCATTAATGACAACTCTTTGTACTCTATTTTAAGCCAATGTTCTACCCAAAAACAAGAATTTTCAATTAGACCTATTTCTTTGCTTTTGAACACTATTCTATTGTGTGGAACAGTATCAAATGCCTTGGCAAAATCCAAATAGATCACATCCACTGCAACACCCTGATCTATACTTCTACTTACTTCTTCGTAGAATGCAATCAAGTTAGTTTGACATGACCCGTGCTTCATGAAACCATGCAGATTTTTGCTGATAACCACATTCTTCTCAAGGAATTCTTGAATATTATCCCTTAAGCTTTCACATACTTTTCCAGCCACAGAAGTTAAGAATAATGCCACCCTCCTACACACCGTCCCTCCCCTTCCAGACCACTGATAAGAGGCAGGGAGGGGGGTTAAGCCCAATTTAATTTAAACACTCACCCCCAGCACCTATCCAACACTACATGCAGTACACAGACACTACTACGTGAACATACACTACATCCACTACACAGACACTGCATCCACTAGACACACTGCATCCACCACACAAACACTAGATACACTACACAAACACAGACACTGCATCCACTATATACACACACACACACACACACACACACACACAATGTATTCAATACACACACTGCATACAATACACACACTGCATACAATACAAATTACATCCAAGACATGGAATAAGGAGGAAGGAAAGACATGAAAGGGAGGGGAACAGAGACATAGATGAATGTGGGGGCAAAAAAGACACGGATTCTTCAAGCCATGGGGTAGGTGCGAGCTGAACGAACAGTACGGCTACATCTAAGGTGTAACACATTACCTACCTGGCTGAGACTGCAGTTTGCAGAGGGATTAAGGGAGCGTGTGTGTGTGTGTATATATACACACACATGTACATACACGTTTTATAACTGCCCCCTACTTTTGTCCCTGTTCCACCATGTGCCCCCCTAAAAATGAATCCTAGAGACGCCACTGATTCTGTGAGACTTGACATTGTTATTTAGTGAATGAGTGAGTGCGCTGGATTTTGTATGTTGACTAAATTGGCCCCAGCAGCACCCTTATAAGTATGCATGTTCAGGTGAGTGCCGTCCTCTTGGTTTCCTAGATCTTTATTACTTGTCTTCCCTTTGTCAATGGTACGCATTCCATAGTGAGATGAACTAAAGCTGGCTTTACTATAAGAGAACTTTTCAGCAATTAATTATCATGACATTTTAATTACAACAAATGTAATTGCCTCAGGCTGCCTCTCCAAAAGAAACTGGGAGGTTTTTTGGTACCTGTTTCTGGTGCAAATGTATTCACTAAAGAATGACATTTCTTTGGAGAATGAGGGTCATGTTCATCCTTCCTTTGGGTATCGTTTATAAAAGGCACAGAGACACGCAATAAATCTTAACTTCTGCAAATTCCATATTTTAATATAAATATAAGTTTATCCGTTCAGTACTATAATAGTAGCATTGTGTGAGAACATTTGTATGCAGAACAAAAATGCTTGTCACCGGTTCCTCAACAGTTTTCATAATCTAAAAACACAATTCTTTGCAACCTCATTGTATAATGTATAGTACTAGTCATGGTCACAGCAAACTTCTCTTTTTATATCCAGTAAGAACCAAGGCAGAACTTGTTAGGTAGCAATTGCATGCTTAGTTCATTTTTAAGATCTTTTTTTTCTTCTGTTGTTGCAGCTGTTTAGTACATGACTAGCTGTGTGCTTCTTTAAAAAAATATCTTTACTTAGTGTTAGGCAGCAATAAAAATAGATGCAGTACCATGCAACAGTCTTATTGCTATACAAGAGGTATGGGCATACGTTGCTGACTAGTACCTTTCAAAAGCACATAGGAAGAGTATAGAAAAGGGGAAGGCAACCATCGACACTCCAGATCTTGTGGATCACATCTCCCATAATGCCTTACAGTGATAATGGTGGCAAAGCATCAAGGGAGATGTAGTCCATAGTATCTAGAGTGATGAAGGTTACATACTTCTTGTATAGAGCAGAATACACAGAGATAAAATACATAAGGAGAGAACAAGAGATGAAAGTGTGCAGTTTTGAGGATGGGCACCAGAGATGCATTACTCAGGGTCCAATGGCTCTCAGCATCCCTGAAAGGTCCCCCATGGGAGCCATAATTTGTGAAAGGATGGAAGGGTATGCTGTACTTGAGCAGTGAGCTTATCCAATATAAATTGAGCCAAGGCTCTTCTTGCTGCCTGTATCATCCTGTTAAACAATTTTTGTTCCGTAGAGGTCAACAAGCCTTCCATTGGTCTCTATAACAGGTATGCCCATGGATTGAGAACTAATTGTCTGTGCACTGTATTTGATAAGAAAGTTCCCAACTCCTCCTAGAATTTTACAATCTTGGGGCATGATCCCTATATATTGCACGTACGTGCCTCTATCTCTACATTATCTACAGAAATTGTCAGTAGGGGTTTTTCCCATATGAAATAATTTCACTTGGGTAGTATAATCTCTCCCTTTATTCTGGCACATTTCCGTCATCCTTCAAGCATGAAACCATAACACCAATTCTGAAAAAGCCCCACCTTGACCCCAACTCCCCATCCAATTACCTCCCTATATCGCTACTGCCGTTTGCCTCCAACATCCTTAAGAGAGTTGTGTATGCAAGATTGACAGACTTCCTTGAATCCAACTCTCTGCTTGACCTGCTTCAGTCTGGATTCCGCGATTGTCAATCTGTTGAAACAACTGTGACCTAAGTATCCAACAATTTAATTGCTGCTAAATCTCCCAGCCATTACTCTATCCTAATTCTCCTTGATCTTTCTGCTGCCTTTGACACTGTTGATCAACAACAGCTTCTTCTCATTCTCCATAATTTCGGTCTACGAGAGACTGCTCTCTCCTGGTGCTCCTCCTACCTCTCCCAGTGCTCTTTCAGTGTTTCTTTCTCTGGCTCTGCCTCTTCTCCCCAACCCCTCTCTGTTGCTGTCCCCCAAGGTTCTGTCCTTGGTCCCTGTTACGGTTGCCTCCAGGCTGGCTGGAAGTTGGACCGTAGAAAAGGATGTTCCTAGCGCTCACCAAAGGACCATCAGCACCGTAGACACCATAACTACTGCGTAGCCACCATAAGTACTGCAGACTCCACGAACCACCGCTGCTGGGCTGGTATCTCGCCGTCTGCTCTGTGCCCTGGACCCACGACCAGGCTCCAGGTTCAAGTAGGTGAACCTCTTCCTTCTGCAGAGCGAAGCAGGATCAGGAACAAGAGCTCTTACAAGAGCTCAGTAGCTAAGGGAGTATGAAGAGCATAGCAATCCCTGTAGTGATTATAGCTGTCCCCTACAAACATGAGTCAAGGCTGCAAGTTAGAGGGTCAAGAAGATCTGAGGTGCTGGCACACCCAGCCTGGTTTTTATTAGTTTTGCAAATACAGGACCGCCCACAGGGAGGTATAAAACAACCAATAACAAATGTACATTACAGAAACACTCCCAGCAATTACACACAAAACTCCTCCCCTCTGCCTGTGATCTAATTATGTTGCACAATGGGTTAACATAATTAAACACAGGCAGTAAAAATACAGTTTTTATACATGTACTATAACTTCCAAACTACACATCCAATCTTCATAAAAATACATATTTAGAATCAATCCATTCAGGGGAGCAACATATTAAAAACTGGCACAAATCAGACAAAGGGGTTCAAAAGTTAGCAAAAGTATCTTTTGGGGCCTAGCTGGCAGCATGGTTTTCTGGCCCAAACCGGATTTACAGAGCCCTCTATCCTGGACAATGGGGAAAGTAATCCAATTATCCAGGGATAGAGGCAGACTCCATTAACCACATGTTAGCAAAAGACACAAAAAGACACAAAAATGCATAACTCCTATCATACTGAACAGAACCCCCACATTCAACCTATCCCCAGATGGCTTGGATCTGAGCGCTCAATATATCCAAACAGCGCTCAGATCCCACAAATACAGTCAAATCGCCATACACACTAGGTCCATAGTCATGGGGCAGAAGGCTGGCAATTAGGCTTCTCCATAACACAGGGAAGCAGGGCAATTTGTCAAATAAAATAACAGTTACAAATGGCAGTTTGTAACAGTCCCCTACTGTTCTCCTTCTATACTGCCTCCCTTGTTAAACTCACCAGCTCCTTTGGCTTCCATTATCATTTATATGCATATGACACACAAATCTACCTGTCTCTCCACCCATCTTGACTCGTGTCTCTGACTGCCTCTCTGCAATTTCCAACTGGATGGTTGCTCACTTCCTTAAACACAACCTGTCCAAAACAGAACTTCTGGTCTTTCTTCCCTTAAGTGTTGCTTAGCCCGTGTCTGCCTCCCTCCAAGTCAACGGCGCCACTAGTGGCGTACTAAGGGGGGGGGTGGTCCGCCCTGGGTGCCATCAGGCAGGGGGGTGCCACCAGGGCTGGCCAGACTTGGGAGTCAGTGAGCTGTGTGGCTGCACCGGGTGCCATAGCAGCAAAGGCACCGGGCAGCCGACTCAGCTCACACGCAGGGGCAGGGAATACAGGAGGAGAACTGGCTGCACGGAGATTTGGGGGCGGAGCCAGATCGGCCGTGGGGCGGAGCCAAGCCGGATGTGGGGGCGGAGCTAAATGCAGCCTCATACTGCTGCACACAGAGGGGAAGCAGGAAGGAGTCCCTGCTTCCCCAACTACAGCACAGCATGGACTGAACCCACTCCTCCTCCAACCCAAGCTTACTGTAAGTGAGAGAGTGTGTGCTGTGTGTAACTGTGATTGTGACTGTCTTTGACTGTGTGTGTGATTGTCTGCTTGGGTGTGTGTGTGACTGCCTGTGATTGTCTGTGTGATTGTCTGTGTGATTGTCTGCCTGTAATTGTCAGTGTGATTGTCTGCTTGTGATTGTCTGTGTGACTCTGTGTGTGACTCTCTGACCAATTGTGTGTGTGTGTGACTGTCTGTGATTGTGTTATGTGTATGTATGACTGTCTGCCTGTGATTGTGTGTGTCACTGTCTGTGTGTCACTGTGTGTGTGTGACTGTCTGCCTGTGATTGTCTATGTTACTCTGTGTGTGTGTGTGTCACTGTGTGTGACTGTCTGCCTGTGATTGTGTGTGTGTATGTGACTGTCTGTGACTGTGTGTGTGTGTGACTGTCTGCCTGTGATTGTGTGTGTGACTGTCTGTGACTGTGTTGTGGGTATGTGTGACTGTCTGTGATTGTGTGTGTGACTGTCTACCTGTGTGATTGCCTGCGTATTTGACTGTCTGCCTGTAACTGTGTGTGAGTGACTGTGTGTGGGACTGTGTGCATTTGACTGTGTCTGACGGTCTTCGCCCTGGAGTGAGCCGGCAGCCAGGATATGATGTCATCGCGGCCTCTGCGTCATTACAGGGCGTGCGTGCGTGAGATCCCAGCAGCAACCACTGACCACCAGGGACTGAGGATCCACTCCAGCCCTTCTAGAGCAAGGTAGGGAGGCTGGGTGGACCTCTTAATTATTAAATGTGTGTATGTATGTAATGTTTGTGTGTGTATGTGATTGTGTGTGGGTCAGTGATTGTGCTTGTGTATATCTGTGATTATGTGTGTGATTGTGTGTATCTCTGCGTATGTGTTTAGTAGATAGCTCCCTTATTTCCTGTCCTCAAATATTGCAATCCCACATAAAGATAACAAATAAGGGATTTATCTACTAAACAACTGAAAATAAGAAACAGGCTTTTTTTATCCTTTAGCTGTTTAGTAGATCATTCCCTGAATTGGTGCCCGTATGTGAGATTTCCATATTAAAAGATACTAAATGAGGGTGCTGTTTAGCAGATAGCACCTTATTTGGTGTCCTTAAATATGGCAATCCCACAAAGGATAGCAAATAGAGGAGTTATCTGCTAAACAAAGATTGAAATTAAGAGGTGTCAGCCAGCCCATAACAAGAAATCTGGGTGGCTAATGTGAATTATATGCAAATGTGTAATCAGATGCCAGCATGCAGAACACAGCATGCTGGCATCAGACAGCCAATGGCAGCATATTACCCCATCCCCTAGTGAGAAGTTTTACTGCTCCACCTCCCCCTCCTGTTTTGACTGTGGTATCTTATGTGCCCCCCCATATATATTGTTCCTAGAGTCGCCACGATGTCTGCATGTGTGTCAATGTGTATCTGTGTGTGACTGTGTTTGTGTGTGTATGTCCGTGTATGTGTATATGTGCAGACATCTAAAAATCTCGCCAACACTACACACAAATACACTCTTGCATTTCAACGTCAACACTACATACAAATCCCACCATTATATATAACCATACACTGCATTCAAATACCACACAACACACAAATGCATGCTTGCATTCAAACGCCAACACTACATACAAACACACCGCTACATTCACTCACATATACTCCATACAAAAACATGCATACATTCAAAAACACAAACACTGCTTAGTGCTAAATACATTAAAACATTTTTTAGTTGTTTTTATATTTAAAGTTGAGGGGGGGAGCAAAGGGGGGGTGCCAAAAATAGGACCCGCCCCGGGTGCCAAATGCTCTAGGTACGCCCCTGGGCGCCACCATCACCTATACCTCGCACGCTCGCTGCCTAGGTGTTCTCTTTGACTGTGACCTCTCCTTCACCCCTCATGTCCAGTCGATCGCCAAATCCTGCCGCTTCCATCTCAAAAACATAGCTCGCATCCGCCCCTATTTAACACCAGACGCGCCTAAGGTGCTGGTCCATGCCGTTGTTCTTTCTCACCTTGATTACTGCAATCACCTTTTCAGTTGTCTTACATGTTCCCAGATTGCACTGCTGCAATCTATAATGAACGCGGTAGCAAGGCTCATTTTCCTGTCCGCCCGTAGCTCCCACATCTCCCCCTCTGTCAGTCCCTACATTGGCTTCCTGTAAAATATAGGGCTCAATTTAAAATTCTGGTGCTTGCTTACAAGTCCCTATATAATGCTGTTCCAACCAACCTATCATCCCTAATACACAAGTATGTTTCATAGAGGCCCCTGCTCTCTGCCGAAGACTTTTGTCTATCCTCTGTCCATACTCCCACATCTGATGCTCGCCTCAAAGACTTCTCCAGGGCTGCACCTTTTCTGTGGTACTCCCTTCCCTTCTCTGTTAGACTTTCACCCAGTCTCCACTCCTTCAAAAAATCTTTGAAAACACACTTCTTCAGAAAAGAATATCATTTAAACTGTTAGCAGGTTTTCATTCATGCCCCCACCACCCAACCCCCACCTTTCATATGACTCCTCTCCTGCAACTGTCAAAATTAACCTAATACTTTTCTAGCAACCTATTTCATTGCCCCTACTTATACCTTTTGTGTCACTATACCCTACTACCTCTAGCATGTAAGCTCATTGAGCAGGGTCCTCAACTTCTCTGTTCCTGTGCTTCCATTTGTCTAGTTACAATTACATGTCTGTTAGTCCACCCATTGTACAGCACTACAGAGTTTGCTGGTGCTATCTAAATAATAAAAGAATAAGAATGAAACATTGTTTTATACAATTGCTCTGGGAATGTATGGAGGTTTTTGTGCAGGCCTCCCGTGTCTCCTGCCATCCCCCAAGCACGTCTCATGACTCTGCCTCCAATTTTTTCATATTTCTAAGCTCATGGCATTCATTATAAGTAAAGCTCAGATGAGCATATAATAGAGTTATTAAGTCCTTCTGAGGTTGTTTACGCTATACAGAGCTTATACAAGAGGTCTTAAATTAGAGGGTCAAAGGTTTAAAAATAATATCAGGAAGTATTACTTTACAGAGAGGGTAGGGATGCATGGACTAGCCATCTAATTGAAGTGGTAGAGGTTAACACAGTGAAGGAGTTTAAGCATGCGTGGGATAGGCATAAGGCTGTCCTAACTATAAGATAAGGCTAGGGACTAATGAAAGTATTTAGAAAATTGGGCAGACTAGATGGGCCAAATGGTTCTTATCTGCCGTCACATTCTATGTTTCTATGTTTCTTTTTGAAGAAGGTGGGAGAGTATGCGAAGCTTGTTTTAAAGCCGCATTAGTGACAAAATCTCTTACTTGCAAATAGCAAAACCAGTCTTCTGGGGATAAGATGCCAGGTGCCGAAGCTCAGAGAAGAGGATCTTGGTATAAATGTATGAATTGTTGCACCCTGTGTTCTCAATTCCACACAAATCCCATCTCTCCCTGTATTATATTTGGATAATTACATTGTATATTACTTTGCGTGTTCATCAATTATTTCCATTAGCCTGTTATCACTATGCACTATGCAAGTGCAGCAATGCCCTAATTGTTTTTGTGTCTAGTTTTTCATCAAAACAAAATCAAATAAAACACGGCATCTTGATCCGAACTAGAATTATACTGGTGAAGAAGCGATGTAATGGTATTTAGAGATACAATATTCTTTAATTTTACGCCTAGACAACAAGCAATTTTCTAACTCAGGCCTAAATTTCACCTCATTTCCATTCATCTATCTGTTCCAGGCATACATCATCTGAAAACCTTTCTAAAATATGTTTTGGAGAGCTTCCTAGCAATGTTCAATATGTCGAGAATTTCATAGAATCAATCATAGTAACATCACATTTTTAAGACACTTAAACTACTGCTCAGTTTACGATTAATATTCAACATGACTTGGCATCTCATCCATGCCCATAATCATTTTATTATAGGCAAGTCTCAGATTTCAATCTGTTTACCCATTCTGTGCCACGTCGCTATGCAATAACTGGTAGGAAGCGTGTAGAATTTTATCATTTACTGTTCTGAAAAACAGTTACGGATGCTGTGCAATGATTCTGCACCCTCTCTCCTCATCCATAAATAATATCCAAATTAAAACACAGTTGTATTATAATATTTCAAATAAATATGAAAATATCATCTTGTACCACACATTTCATAATCTATCTGCAACACTCGCAACACTGTTTACTTTTTTTTTTTCATGATTTTTTTACTTAACTTTTTTATTTTGCTGAATATACAAGTTTGTGTTCGGTGGGGAATTATGGGGTGTATACGAATTATACTGAAAACAATTTTTTTTTATGATTTGCAAAGCAGTATACAAATACTAATATTAGATTTTGGTCCTGTTTAGATGCAACCAGTATTCATTTTGTTAGACTACACTATAATGCAATACTAATGTAACCATTCCTTTACCAAGAAACTAAAAAAAGAGAAAGCGTTAAATAATGTTAGTCCAGTTCTAATAATTTGTCATTACCTTAACATTGACTTTTCTAAAAGGGTATACAATTCTAGAAGCACAAATATTATACATTCTCTGCATCAATGTATGCCGGCTATTTTTAGTTTTCCTCCCACGTCAGATTGTCACCTTTCATCATGGCATAAGCTTAGCTTTTTATTGGTTGATGGACGAAGGAAATCAGAGACATCCGGACCAAAGCTTTGTTCTGCTTTTTCATGCTGTTACTGTTGAATTTTCATTTTTTTTCCCAAAAAGGCATTCTGTGATCAGGTCGGAATTTCTCACAGACACAGAAAGATATGGGCCAGTTGGAATGGAAAGATATCACTCTTTAGTCTTTCTATATGCGTCTTTGTAAAATAATCAAAGGAAAACAAGGGTGTATATAGCAAATCAAACTGTGCAGAAAAATGTTGCTTCTGGTACATAAAAGAATAAAAGCAGATTTGACTTTCCAGGTTTTTTTTTGTGGTATGACACAAAAGGCCAATGTGCTAAAGAGTAACTGTCAAAGAAATATGTTCAAAAGATGTTTGCTGCACATGTTTGTGCCATTGTATTAATGGTGCGAATGTGAAAATTTGAGTGCAATTTTTCAATTTGGCTTTAGACATACCTGTCACGTCTCGTAGAAAGAGCAGATTCTAAGGGTAAAACAATGTGAATATGGTTATTTTATATAGATGACCCTTGAGTCTCATCAGCAGAGAGCTTTGCCACCTTTAAGTTCTGTAATGATAGATGACATGGTGATCGTCATTTGGTCATTACAATTATCTACATAGTATCAAGGTAGAATATTGAAGGTTCTTCGGTGCATTAAGAACGTTCTCGGTATGTAACTGTAAATACTGACACATGGAAAAAAATTTCTTTAGCAGTTATTGTATTTATCAAAAGAAATATAGTAGAAAAGAAAGCATTAGATTTCTCTAAAGAGAAGATGTGATAAAATACGATATTAAATAATAGCTATATACATTAAGAATGAACACACAAGCTCTTAATGCCAAAACAAATAGTGTTAACTTATGCCTCGTTTCCACTGGGCGGTTCAGTTAGGGTTGGTACGGTCTGGTATGCTATTTTGAGTGTTTCCATTACGAAAGTGGCCCATACAACCTAGCCAAACTGCACCATTCCTGGGCCCCCTTCAAATGTAGGTCCAAAGGAAATGGTACGGTACGGTTAGGGCGGAGCTACTGGCGTCACACTATACAATGCATTGACTGGCGGACAGAAAAACGTCAATGCTCACGACAAATGACACGCTAGGCATTTGGTCTAAACCCCCAATGCTCCCTAGCGGTCCGACTTGCAGTGGAAACGCTCACCTGAATAGGCTGAACCATTCTAACCCTTCCGAACTGTACCGACCCGAACCATACCGCTCAGTGGAAACGAGGCATTAGGTGCTCCTTTATAACCATGTAGAAATATACAACTACACTTAAAATAGTGTTTCTCAAAAATCATCTAACCAAAGGGATAAAAAAGCAAAGTGACACTGCCAAAAAAACATTTACAGACAAAATGTGTTAAGTGACCCAGCAACACTCAGATATACTACAAGAGAAACAAAACACAACTGTTAGGAGTAAAACACACATTCCAGTTTAAAGAAGTAAGAGGATGTAATTTTTACCGTCAGTGGCATGTTTTATTCTTTAAGCATTTAACCCCTTAAGGGCAGAGTATTGAACCAAACAAAACTTGGAATTTGAGCTATTTGTCTGTTTAGCCATAATTAACCTCTTTTACATTAAGTGCACCAGACTAATCATTTCATTCAGGAGAAATAGGGCTTTCATTTCATGTCAAATATTTATACACAAATCATAATTTAAAATAATTAAAGTCTAAACAAATTTAAGAAATGTTCTGAATGGCATTTTAACTGTGAATGCCATAATACTGTTAGCTTTAACTGCAACAAACAATTATACATATTTGTGTTCTGCAATGTCTCAAAGGTGCATCAGTACTCCCATGTACAGGTTTTATGGGGTTTTGGAAAGTTACAGGATCAAATCAGGATCAATTATAGGAATTTCCCCTTTTCAGTATATATCTATACACACACACACACACACACACACACACACACTTAAATACGTATACATTATTGCAGGCAGGTTTTTTTTTTTGCTATGTGGCTTTTTTAAATTTAAATTTATGGCATAGGTTATTATGGATTTATATTTGGCCTTTTGGAGGCTGGAGAACAGAAGAATTAGAAGAAAGAAGACTTCAGATGGTAAGTATAATTTTTTTTTACAGGTTTTAGATTGTTTGGCTCATCCTCATCCTATTATTAAGGAAAGATGGGGTTGAAATGGGCTTTATTTTAGGGGGTGGCTAGGGGACCACAAGCCTCCTGGGGAGGTTATTACTATTTAGGGGGTGGAGAATAGGATGTTTACCCCCTATTCTATAATTAATTAGGACCCCCACCCATGACAGTCCCTTCTCTTTATTTTGTAATATTAGTGCCCCCACCCGCCGGCATGGATGCGGCAAAGGGAGGGGACAATACGTTGCCTTCTTTATTATAAAAATGAAGGCCTCCACAGTTGTCCATAGATTCAGGCCAAGGGAGGGGACAAAAAGTTATCCCCCTTTATTCTAAAAACTAAGGGCTCCACCCATTTTCCATGGGTTGGGGCCAGGGGAGGGGACAATAGGTCTCCCCCACCTGCAGCATGGGGTGTTGCCTTCACCTGATACCTATGGGTGGGAGCATGGTTGGGCTATACTCCCTTGTCATTTTACAAGCCCTATGTGGGACCTTTTCTAGTGACTTTAGAGGACGTTGTTTCCAGCAAGACCACGGATTGGAAACAACACCCTCTGAACCACCAATGAACTCAGGGATTAGCCCTATTTGAAACAACTCTGGGAAGGGAATTGCTAGCCTGCTATTTCTGTAGTAGCATTTGTAACTGCTTTGATTTTATGGTCTCTGAGGAATTTCCAAGTGTGGGACGAAACGCATAACACCACAACTACTGCTGTTTTATCATTTTTTTTATTTATAATAAAAGCCGCTATTTTGTACTACCATCCGGAGTTCTGATTTCCTGCGATTCTGCGGGCAGCAGAGGGATATTTTCAGCCCCCCAATCACATCGGGTGAGGCACCCTTGAGCGCATTATACGTCTATATCTTGTGAGAGCACCTTTATACAGCGTATATTACCTGTTAAAATTGTATTGTTCTATTTATATATTTTTTTATTTTGCAGCCGTATCCCATTTGTGTTTTACTCCTAATACCCAGTTTGCTTAGATTGTCCATGACTACATTTTGTTGATGTCCTATGTTTTAAGATTGAAATTGCAACTGTCTGAAGGCATGCAATTCATTTCTGTAATATTCCATCCAGTCTACGCTGGAAAAAAATGCACTGATCTGTTACTAAAATGTATGGCTGTCCCTTCATTTACAACATTCCAGGTATTTTCCACTTTTATATAATAAATCTCTTTGGGCTTCCTGCTGTGCATCCAGGAGGTCCCTGGCTTGTGAAATATTTGCTTTGATGTATTTCAAAGCTACGTTTTTATTTATTGTCATCCTTGCTCTTCATTTCATGTCACAATGTTGCTGTGATTTAATTATGTATCTAATAGTTTTTTCCTCGAAGGGGGTTTTAAATCAGTAACCTCCATGCAACAGGTAATACAAAGGGGAAGTTAGAGGATGCAGCTCCACAATAAATTGTTGAAGGTTTCAGTAAGACGTGGTTATAATGTAGATCTAAGGTTAAAAAAAAAAAGAGATTAAACTTTGACCTTCCATGTGAAACAAGCATTGCGTTTTCATATGATATAAAAGACTTAACATTGTTTGTTTACTCTCTGAAGACAAATCCGCAAAACAAACATGCAAACAAATGAATTAAAAAAATACTGGATATAAATCATCTGTTGCAATTATAATTCATATGTAAGAAAAAAAAGTAGTATATAATTAATTAACTAATTTCTTTACTAGTGTGAACTAACTATTCAGTTTTATGAATTTAAAAGGACTCTACAGTGCCAGGAAAACAAGCCCGTTTTCCTGGTATTGCAAGGTCCTGCAGTGCCCCCTCCAGTCCCCATCCCATGTCGCTGAAGGGGTTAAAACCCCTTCACCTACTTACCTTAATCCAGCGCTGATGTCACTCGGCGCTGGGTCAGGCTCGGCCTACGCTCCACACTCGCTGACATCAGCCAGCGGGGGAGACATATTGCACATGTGCGGCAATGTCCGCGGGCGCGCATTAGACCTGAAGCTGGAGGTCCGTGAGGACAAAAGGCGAACCAACCATTTTCCAACTTCTAGTGCACGAGAGGGAAAAGACTCTTTCTATGTGGGATCCTGTGGTCTTGCCGGATCCTCCAAAGACATCAGTGTTGTGTGCTTGTGGAATTAGATGGCAGTGCCCTCGAGGGACAGCTTCAGGTTCCCCCTGGCCACTGCATAGCAAGCAGAGCAGTCACCATCTGTGGTCTTTGCAAAATATGAATAAAAAAAAAGGGGATCCTACTAAGTTTTGAGGAGAGATATTTCCAAGTTCTGATTGATTAGTTTTCCCTGGTGGTTTTTATGAATTGTGTCCAAGGTTCCCAGATTTTAGAAAAGTACTGGTAGTTCTTTGATTTAGCGTAAGTAATTTCTTCCATCTGTTTGATACCTTCTACTCTCGTTATCCACTCTCTAGTGGCTGGGGTTTGTGTCTGTTTCCAGTGTTTGGGAATCAGTTGGGTGGCCGCCATGGTTAAGTGATTAAATAGTGCAGTTTGCAGTTTTCGTAGTCCCGGTGGTGGCAGTAGGAAGATAAGATGTTGTGGTGCCAGTGGAAATTTGATGCCTATAATTAGTTGAATGAGTGTGTGTATTCTGCTCCAGTAATCGGTAAGGTTCGGGCACTGCCACCAAATGTGGGTATGGTGTGCTTCTGTGTGTTGGCACCTCCAGCAGTTGCTATTGTCTGAGCCATGTATTTGTTGGATTTTTAATGGAGTGTAATGCCAGCAAGATATACGCTTGTAGTTACTTTCTTGAGCAACAAGAGAGGTGGATGCTTTGTGTATAGACAGGAATATAGTTTGCCATTGCTTTTGTGTGATTTGGAGTTCTGAGTCTTGTGATTCCCTGATTGTCTGGTACATAGTGGATAAAATCTTTTTTGTGAGCGGGTGGTCTACACAGAGACTTTCAAACCCTGTCAACGTTCGGTTTCCTTTAGGCAACAGGTCCTGGTTTTTAATGAAGTGTATTAACTGAGTGTAATGAAGTAGTTGGTTACCTGTTTGGGGTTCGTTAAGTAGTATTTGTTGTATAGTTTTTAGTTTATTGTTTGTGATCATGTCTCGCAGTAGCAGTGTGGTCCCAACGTGATATTTGTTGTAGGTCATCCCTGATTTTCCTCTTTGGAAGTCTGGGTTGTTGGTAAGCGGGTAGAGTGGGGATGGGTGAGGAGCAATTCTTGTTGTTCTTACTAGCTTGTGCCATATCTGGAGTGTGGCCGTAATTGTCGATTGTGGCTCTGTATGTTGTGGGAAGCGCTTGAGCATCTTGGGTAGCCAGGGGCGATCCTTCAGGGGGATGTCTGAGAAAGTATTCTCTAATTGTACCCCAGAGATGTGTGGCATCCTTCAATTACTTTTAAATACAATTAAATACTTTTACTCTAATGTCTTAGTGAGTAAAATAGACAATATATAACGATGTGGTAAGAGCACATTGAGGTAAATTGTGCATATTGGATATCTTGTTTTAAATCACACAATATTATAAATACGACCTGTCCAAAGAGGGCATGCGGGCGGAGTAGGAGTGATCTTGGCTTGTTTTGTCTGTGCATGTCTTCTAACATATAGTTTTGTATTGACCGGTGTTGATTTCTCAAATACTTTGTCTGGTAGGTGTGCGTCCTTCTGTGTCTGTGGTGGCTGGTCTTCTTGCGTGGTTGGATGAATTGTTTTCCAAATTAGGTTGATGTGCTGTGGTCAAGCTCTTTTGCTCAATTTGTGGCTGCTTGTTATATTTGTCCTTTGGCATCGTTTTTGTCAGAGTTTGGTTGTCGTGACGTGGAGTCGATAGTGAGGTCTATAGTTGATTCATTAATCCATTATCCTTCGTGCTCTGGGTGTGAGTGTGATTCGATGTTTCTCCTGTCTATTACTCTGCTGGTTTGGTGAGATTGATGGGTAAGGATAGCAGTGTAGAAATTTAATATCAAAATCATAGTTGTCGGATGGAGTGGTCTTTCTGGTTGTCTGCAGGCTGATTGTTTTGTTCTCGGTGGGCCTGTTGAGCCTAGGCAGTGATAGAAGTAAAAGTTCTCCTTACGCTGGGGGGTTCAGATTTTGATGATTAATGTTTTCTTTAGTTGTTCTATTTCTTTGTTGTGGCGATTTAAATCGTTTCTTCTCTTTTTTGCAGGCGTGAACCAGCGTTGCCGTTGTGGGAGGCTTGTTGTTTCCTGCTGTGGTTGTGGCCCGTTCCAGTCCATAACCAGAGTGTCGGGTAACTCTAGAGCTTGGAGGAACGGGGGGATGTCTAGCAGAGAGGTGATTGTCAGCATGTTGCCCTTGTGGATCACTATTAATGCAAAAAGAAACCCCAAGCGGTATCTAATATTTCTGTTTCTTAAGTGTTCTGTGATTGGCTTTAAAACTCTGCGTGCCTGCAAAGTGTACCGAGACAGATCGAGATAGATCTGTATGGGGTGGCTGTGGAATAGTAATATGGTTAGGAGGTTTCTCTGAGTGACTTGAGGATGTTCTCCTTGATTGAGAAGTAGTGTATTCTACAGATGGTGTCTCTAGGGGTTTCGGGGGAGAGTCCATGCATCCACTACCCTCTCAGTAAAGTAATACCTCCTGATATTATTTTTAAACCTTTGTCCCTCTAATTTAAGACTATGTCCTCTTGTTGTAGTAGTTTTTCTTATTTTAAATATTGTCTCCACCTTTACTGTGTTGATTCTCTTTATGTATTTAAATGTTTCTATCATATCTCCCCTGTCTCATCTTTCCTCCAAACTATACATGTTAAGATCCTTTAACCTTTCCTGGTAAGTTTTATCCTGCAATCCATGAACCAGTTTAGTAGCCCTTCTCTGAACTCCCTCTAAAGTATCAGTATCCTACGGTCTCCAGTATTGCGTACAATACTCCAAATTATGTCTCACCAGTGTTCTGTACAATGGCATGAGCACTTCCCTCTTTCTACTGCTAATACCTCTCCCTATACAACCAAGCATTCTACTAGCATTTCCTGCTGCTCTATTACATTGTCTGCCTACCTTTCAGTTATCTGAAATAATTACTCCTTAATCCCTTTCCTCCAGATGTTGAGGTTAGGACTCTATCAAATATTCTGTACTCTTTACGTCCAAGATGCATTATCTTGCACTTATCCACATTAAATGTCAGCTGCCACAACTCTGACCATTTTTCTAGTTTACCTACATCATTTGCCATTTGGCTTATCCTTCCTGGAACATCAACCCTGTTACATATCTTAGTATCATCAGCAAAAAGACATACCTTACCATCAAGACCTTCTGCAACGAGAGAAATCTCAATGTATCTTTCCTGGTAAAATATTTTATAAATAAATAATATCACTAATAAAAATATTGGTGATAAGACCATGCTTCAAATATACTTCATTGACTACAACCCATGTTGTCTCTGATCTGGAAATCCATGTGATTTTAGATGTTCAACAATCCTATCCTTTGATCCATGATTTCCATTACATTCCACACTACTGAAGAAAGGCTTACTGGCCTATAGTTGCCCAACTCCTCAATACTACCTTTCTTGTGAATGGGCACATTGTTCGCTAACTTCCAATCTTCTGGGACTACTCATGTTAACAATGATTGGTTAAATAAATCTATTAATGGTTTTGCTAGTACACCACTTAGCTCTTTAATAACTTTGTATATATTTCATCAGGTCCCATTGACTTATTTGTCTTTACTTTTGACAGTTGAAATAGAATCTCTTCCTCTGTAAACTCACATGTAGCAAATTACTAATTTGTCCTTTTGCCTAACTGAGGCCCCTTTTATCTGTAAATACTGAACAACAATATTCATTGAGGCAGTCAGCTAGACCTTTATCCTCTTCTACATACATTCCTTCTTTTGTTTTTAATCTAGCTAATCCTTGTTTTACTTTCCTTTTCTCATTTATGTATCTAAAAATGTTTTGTCCCCCTTTTTTTACTGACTGGGCAATTTTATCTTCTGTGTGTAATTTGGAAGCTCTTGGGTTGATGTTTTATCACCCTTTTGACCACCCCCCCACCCCCACTACTAGTTTAAATACATCCTAGCAAAACCTCTTTTGAGAAAGATGCAAACCATCTTTTAAGTGTAGTTTATTTCCATTCCTAACAGAGCTACCAATAGAAATTAAGCCAAATCCTTGCTCCTGACACCACTCGCCAAGCCACAAGTTAAAGTCATTAATACGCATCCGCCTGTCATTCTGAGTGTTATTCACAGGCAGAACTTCAGAGAATGACAGTGTGGAAGCAACCTGTCATATACCATTGGCAAAAACACTAAAAACTTCCTTTACCTCTGAAACCTCATTGCAAACCAAGTCATTTGTCCCTAGATGGACAAGTACATCCAATTGCCCTTCCTGCTTTGCTCGCTTAACAATATTACAAAAATGTCTCCTGTCTCTGTGAGCAGTAGCTCCGGGAAGACATCTCACAAGACCAGTATTGTCCAGCTCCACACCTCTTATGATAGAATCCCCCAACAACAACTGCTTTCTATAAGGCCTCACCATTGTTTCCAAGCCTGTCTCCATAATACCACTACACTCGGTGCCTAAGCCTGTCTCCACAACACCACTATTCTCAGTGCCTGAGCCTGTCTCCACAACACCACTACTAGAATCCTATGTGACCAGCAGTTGGTGTTTTGATCATCTGGTGATGTTTCTAAAAGATGGTTCATTTGTGCTGCTAGGTGTTCATGCAGCATTGTTACTTTCATTATCCAGTAGTATCTTGTCAGGTCCTGATGCTGACCAACTCTTTTGGTGAGCTACTCATTGTTGGATATCTCCCACTGTGATTGTGACTGTTTCCTGTTCTGGGAGCATGCAGTGGTCTGATTTCAGCTTCTTTCCCCAGGTGTTCTTCCAGTACTGTTCAGTAATACGCTTTGAATGGTCCTTTGATAAACAGGGCATTTATACTCTTAGCCTCTGTTTCTCCAGTGCATCTGCTCAGTCTGGTACCGATGTCTGTACTTAGCTGTTTCCAGTGCCTCTGGTATGGGCATACCCTTGTAATTCCACAGTACCCATAATATATCCTTGATCTTTCCACCTGTGTGGAGTTAACCCATCTTACTAATGTCCACACTAATGCTGTGGCATATATAAGCTTGTTAGTCTCATATGTGATGGGATTGTGGACTGTGCCGTATTAACTGCTGCTAGCATACTGCCTGGTGGAAGTTTTCTAGTAATCTTTCGTAATCTTGTCTGGTAGCGAAGGACTACTAGCTTTCATTATTTCCACTATATCTAATCTGAGATTCAGGTTTGCAATTCTCTATAAGCTGTGGTTATGGAAATGTATTTTTCTTCATGGCTCATATTTAATGGGTTTTGTATAGTCCATCATATTCCAATTGTAACACTAGCTTCCTCTTGACAATGTTCACATGTTGTGTAACTAGCTGATTTTTTAATGTAGATGAAGGTCTCTTATTCATCCATATTTCACAAATATGTTTCATGTAGCCTCTCATTGGGTCTGCTGTTGTAGTAAGAGGCAAGCAGGTCTAGGTTCTCACTTAGTACCCAGGAATGGTTTGCCCTGGTTCCATATCATCTAATCCAGGTGTCATCCAGCATGATTCTTTTGGTTCGTGCTACTCTTATATTGAGGTAGTCGGGTATATCGGTAGGTGTTTTGCCCAGGTGGGTAAAACTTTTTGGCATATGAAGATATTTGTAGAAAAGTTGATGGAGTATCTGATACATTCAAAGATATGCTTTAATTTTAGATAGTTGTCTGTTTGCTATTTGACAAAACTATATAAATCAAAATTATACATTTCCTATCGTGAATAAAACATCAACAACAGAAATGTGGCAGTTGTTTTTTCTATGGCTTCGTGTTCAGCTATATTTATCAGAAGAATTATAAATGTCATAAAGTGACATAGGTAACAGTGAACAACAGAAATAGTAAGCTTGTATTGAGATCAAAACACAACTATACAAACAGTGAGTGCTCTTTCTCTAGATTAGGTCAAAAGGAACATACTTAAATAACAGAGAGCAATACTTCAGTCAGTGGTGGCAATTATCCCAAGCACAAAAAGTTAACCGCTAGACCCATAGGCTGGATTAAATTGCCAACATAGTCAGCATGTAGATGCAGAAAAATGGTTTCTGATCGTGATTCATGTTATTGTGCTTTGACTATGAGAATTCTAGCTGATGATGTTGCTATGGAAGCTTCTAATGCATTGCAAGGCTGTTTAATACTGCTATTAAAATCTCAATGCTTTTGAGAGAATGGACAGCGATTACCTGGATGCTATATTTCATGTTTATTTATTTATTTTTCATTTTCCCAACTCCAAAGCTATTCCTATTTAAACAGAAACTGGTCTTTTTTTATTTTTATTTTATTTGGTTAAAAAAAAATGACACTTCTTCGTTTCCTTAGCCCAGTAAATATTTTTGCAGTGTTTACTGCTAAATACCACAGCAGGTAAGTTATACATGTACTTACCTCCACTGTATTATAGTGTAATTGTGACACAGATATGCCCTACGTGCACATGTGTGAATGGCATTTTTCCGGTAAGGCATACAGAGTAAAATAAAATAACCTCTACCTCCTGTCTGAAGTGCGTGGTCCTATTTCTGTGAAGGATAATTCATATAATTGCTGATGGCAAATATAACAATCAGTACAATGTGAGTTTGTTTGTACAATGTTTGGGGTTATGAATACAAAAGTTAGGTAAATAGCATTTCTACAGGACGGCTTAAACATTAAAATAAAATGAGCTATAAAGAATAAAAAAAATATAAAATTAGCACAACCAATAATTAACTTAAAGATAGCTCTTATGTTGTACTAGAATTTATGAAGTGACAGTTACTCTTTAAGTTAAAATTGCATTTTCTAAAACAGATTCAGATTCATTTTATGAAGGGCCACTCCATTTTTGTCAGCTGATGTATATATGCAGTAAGTGACACAGTTTCAAATGGAATCCAGTGAAGGAACCCTAACTAGTCAACATATACAGGTTGTATATCAAAGCAAGGAACTCTCAGACTAGTTGGCAATTGCAGCTGATAACCTCTGTTTAGTTTAGCTTGAGTACTCGCTGATGCTAAGACTTCTTGCTCCCAGCATGATTGGTTTTTAGGGACAGAGAGTAACAAGAAATGTTACACAATTATCTGTAGACAGATAATACATGTCTGTTTGACGCCACCCAATGTGGCAGCATAGTTTTGATGGCTGTTTTGACTAAAGAAACATATTAAAATCAAGTATAATGTATCTTTAGCATAGAAAAAGAAACACAGTTATGACGATTGTACTACTATTTATTACTTTTTAAATCCCTACCATTCAGGTGTAAACCAAAAGGTTTTGCAGATATATGCTTCATTTTCCCTGCCAATGATCCTCTCCAAAGGGCAGTGAAATTGTACAGGAATGGGCTGCAACCCCCTGGTCTAGTTATGCTTGCTCCCCCTAACGTGTTTGCCAAAGAGTCCCCATGCTCCCGTTCCTACTGCCCCCCATGCATATTTGTTTATTTGTGTCACCTGTATTTGTGTGGAAGTACATGTCCAGCTTCTAGTATTTGTCATGAAACCTAGCAGGGCATCTTGCGACATTGAGCTCTGTTTCTGCCCATAAGTGGTGTAACCAGAGATACGGTCACCCAGAGCAGATCAAAATTCTGCACACCACCCGCCAGTTCCCATTCACCCTGTCCCTCTGGTTGTAAGGCTAATTCAGCACATGTAACGGCTAGAATATTTGTTGTTAAAAAAAACAATAAATTTTTCATGAATAATCACTTCTTAATGCAATTGTAAAGTTGGCGTTTGATTGCTGGGATGTATGCATTTATGCAAACACACACTGACTCACAGGGATACACAAACACACACACATAAGCACACTTATACTCCTTGTACTTCCTCCAAGCACCCTGGCTTATCCGCGCATGGGGACTGGTCGCACTGTTAAAGGGCTACAACGACTGACCATAATCACAGATAGCCATTGGGTGACTCTATTGAGCTTGTGAGAGGTAGTGCAAACACTGGAAGGGCAGTTCTGCAGATATGCACATCAAGCCTCACAAATGCTTCAGTAATTTGTGGGCGCCACACACACCTCCAATTATTGAGCCCAGGGAAGCCGCACCACTGCCCTACCCTCCACAACCCCCCCCACCTCCCGTGCTCCCCATGTTGCCCATGGTCTACAAGCTTTATTGCTTCATGCTGTTTCTTACCGTAAAAGAATATATTTAAATAAAAACATTTTTTGTATATAAATGAAAAGGATCTGTACAATAGAGCATAAAATATATCTAGTAGAAATAAAAAAAGGAGGGGGTGGCACATATTGACATCGATTTCTTTATTTCAAAAAGCAACCAATATACAATGTATGGAGGTGGTATAACTACTTAAAACATATAATCTGCTGCATATTGTTGAATTAAAAAGCAAGGAAATGAATCAGGTCTATACAGTAGCTGTTTTATGATTTTGGATTTCTCTCTAGCTAGTATGTGTAGCAACTTAAAGTGACTGCAACAACAAAAAGTGTTTGATTTTTTTTAAATATTGTTTTAATTTTTTCTGATTTGTTTTCTGATTTTGCTATATTTGTTTTCTGTTTTTTTGAGACCCTTTGCAAAAATGTGATTCATACTCTGTTTTCTGAAGTTTGTATGTATTAGTGATTTATTGTTTTATTTATTTTTTTAAAGACCCCCACTTTCTTGTAATTGTTTATTTGACATGTATATATAGAGGGCTGTGATTAAAGCAGAAATGCTTAAGCATAGTATGTTGGTGGCTCTATTTTATGCCTAAATAAAAGACAAATCTTCGAAAGCCATTAAGGCTTACATTTAAATATTTGTATTTAAACTTTTCAGCGATATAATAAAACTATAATAAAACTAGTAAAACGAGTATATAATAGTTTTGGAAAAACATTTACATTTTTTTTCCAAAATATGAAAATATCAGAAATTGGATCATGCATAAAAAATATTAAATATTAAAATATTTTTCAAATGTTTACATATAATATTAAATCATTGTAGAAGATTATGCAAAAACATTACATTGAGGCTTAAGGCCTCGATTTAATAAGATTTCCAAATGATTAAATATTGTCACAATTTTTATTTTTCAAAATGATTTATTTACAAAATTTCCGAAAGACTTTAATTGTGATTTCTGTAGATAGATGACTTGATGTTTTTTACAGTATTGAACCATTTGGGAATCTTATTAAATCGAGGCCTACGTTTGGTTTTAAGCCTGTTTCATCTTCTGAACGGATTATTGTTGTAGGGGTTCAGCTACGCCCCCTTTGAGAGAGTGCTTTTCTCCTAAATTCAGCATTATTTCAATAGTTGAGACAAAACTGTAATTTGGAATTCTGGCACACTTAGCTGTAAATTCCAAAGCATTTTCTACCAGATGCTATCTGTCATTGTTTCTCTCTGTTTCCATATATCTTTCCATCAGAGATGGGCCAAGTCACAGACTCAGACGTTAGGAGATACAGAGATATAGAGAAATAAGAAATGCACAGAAAGGGAGCACACTGAAAAAAAAGACTGATGTCCAAGATACTTACCTGGGAGAAAGATGCTGGCATGTACGGAGGTAAGTACTCTAACAGGCAGTTTATAGCTAAGGATTCTTTTGACAGTCAGGAGAAATCGGGATATCATCCAAAATTGTAGTTCCAGATTTGATAAAATGTCTTGCTGTATCAAAATCACAATGCTGTCATTTTGGTACATTTTTACTGTACTCTGTAACATATACATTTCTAATGAGGTTTCCTTAACAGATTGTGAGCCAGCGGGAAAGGGTATAGACTAACTAAAAATCACTGGCACATTGATGAGATGGCTCTGAGGGACACTTTTTTCCCAACTCCAAATGCAAAGGCCTTACAGACACTGATTTTTAAAAGACAACAAAACAAAATAGTGTAGCCTAGCATATTCAAGGTTAAGCAATGAAGTTGAATATTTTATTTTAGGCATCGGTTTAAAAAAAAAAAAAAATAGAGAATATACTGTAGGTTATGTTGTACAAATTAATGTACAAGAGGTAAATATGATAGAAATATTATAATACATGGTATACACACATGTATATTACACACACACATATATATATATATATATATATATATACAAATATATATATGTATGTAATATTTTTAAATATCGTACAAAGCACAAAACAAGCATATGTAAAAAAAAAAAAAAAAAGTGAGCATAGGGGAGCATTGTATATCCTTTACCAGTAACCAAATATATATGCAATGCAGAAAGGACAAACTCACACATATCAAAGTGTAAAAGAAATTAAAGGGGAAATAAGATAAAATATTATTGTCTACAATATAAAATACCTGTTCATGCTGAGAAACAAACGTCTGGGAATGAGTCTGGGATGAAAGATGAAATACTAATGTGTCCTCTATCACCAGTGCCTTAAGTGGCTTATAAATCAAGACACCTTCAAACGCCTGTTTAAACACAGATTTTCTGGATTCCTGTGATAGGAACATGTTAAATTTCATATATTTCTACACTGTCCATCACAACACACAAAAATAGTGATGGTGGAAATGTATTCTTCAAAGTATCCGGATGTGCTCTAGATGCATCATTTCTTGATGTATACTGGATGTTACCATCTAGAATACAAGTTCAGAAATTCGACTGCCACTAAATCACGTCATTGTGAGTCTTACTGGTAACAGTAAACAGCTGGTTAACCATCTTGTGTGGTACAGCAATGGAACCTTCATCTGATCATCGATGATGTGATGAAAACAAAGAATCTTGTTTTCCAATTGAGGCTGGATTTGGGTATTCTCATAATCAAACATATTTACGTTTGCAAATATGGGGACTATAACCACTCCATTGACTGCACCAGCCTTCTGGAGATAATATTGTTCTAAAACAGAAATAATTGCATTCCAAGATAAGCCAGATATGTTTTAAAACATTATTCCCCAGTGGATGAGTTACATGGATGAGTTGGGTGAAATTTATGTACAATCGCAAGAAAAGAAACAAATAAAATAAGTTCACAAGAACATTGTGAACTCATGGTTCTGGTACCCTCTGGGTATTGATAAATGTGTATTCATGCTATGCGTCATTCCTGACAGCTCTGTGCATATTGATGCCAAGCATCATTCTGACAAAGATTCTGACATAAACCTCTTCTGTTTGCACTATTTACACTCTCTCATACCTGCATCACTTTTCAACACCACGATGGTCTCTGTCAATCTACCTACACAGGTTGCACATTTTTGGCCATAATTTTTGACGCAGACCTATAGTGTTCAACCCAGGACTCCATAAGGCTAAACTGACCACTCCTCTTTGTCCTGTTGTGGCTACTGTTACCTGAGAGTGCACTTAGAACCAAAAACTCTGGCATTATTTCTGGTCTGACAAATAAGTGTCCTTTGACAAGACCCCTATATATCACCCTATCTCAAATCCTCATAAATTGTAAACTCATTTGAGCAAGGCCTTCTTCAGCTCTAAATATCCTCATTCTATAATTGTAAAGCTCTGTAGATTTTGTTGACAAAAATTAATAATAGCCTTGACATTTATTCACTAAAGCAAGAATTGTTGTGAATTTAAAGTAAATTTCAAATTTCTAATTTTAGGTCAAATTAACTGAACTGGGTGCATAGCTTCCTTTGTTTTGCTATTTTATCCTTACATTTGAAATTCACTTTTAATTAACTTTAAATTCCTAACAATTCTCACTTTAGTGCATAACATTGTGTCTGTCTTTCAGGTGGCAAGTTAAAGGCTTCATATCAAACGTTTCATTTCAAACATCTTGCTAACAGCTTTGTAGCTTACACTATGCTGGTCCTTTAAAGCAACTTTCACTGCCTGAGGGCCAGTGAGGGAGATCTTTGATCTCCCCACCAGCCCCTGAAGGCACACAGCAGGGCCTGTGCTCGGATAGTGCCGGCTCTGCATGGGCTGGCAGGGGAGATCTCTTGATCTCCCCTGTCGGCCTTGGCCCATGGCCATCGCGGCCCACCGGGCATTTGCCCGGTATGCCCGATGGCCAGTCCGGGCTTGCTCTTGCATTACCTCACTGATGGTCCTTAATCTACATTTGCATTTTTCATGTTCCCGCAGCTTCATGCAGTGCTTGTAAAAGTGCTGTGGTGGCTGTGGTGGCAGTGGCGCAGCACGAAGGAGAGGGGCATGGGTGCCAGGAGCGCCTACAGTTTATATTGCAACGCACCGGAAGAGCAGACCTGGAACCGGTATGGTGTATCCTTATTTTAATAGTCTGAGAGGTCAGGCAGCATTGACTGCCCTGAAGGGATATTTGCAGGACCATTTACAGTCAAATGCAGCATTTCCTCCTGCTTGTAGTCTTGATCAGGGGTGCAGACCTGTAACCTCCTAACTCCCTACTATTGCCCCTAATCCCCACTTCTGCCCTAACCCCCTGCTATTGCCCCTAACCACGCACCACAGATCCTTACCCTCTAATACTGACCTTTACACCCCCACTATTGCCCCTAACCGCCCACCATAGGTCCTAACCCCCCACTGTGGGCCCTGACCCCCCCAGTCATCCCCCAACTGCGGGACCTGCCCCTACTACTGCCCCTGTCTCCCTACTACTGCCCTTGACCCCCCTAACCCTAAGCCCTCACTTCAGCCTCTATCCCTCCACTACTGCTTCTAATCCATTATTTAATCATCTAACTCCCCACTACACACCCTAACTACCCACTACACACCCTAACTTTCCCCTATTCCCCCCCCTGCAGCCCATATTCCCCCACTGCCCCTAAAATCCACTATGGCCCCCAACATCCACTACCACCCCTATCATCACAACAGCCCCTATCCCTGACTGCTGCCTTTAATTCCTCACAACAGCACATAAACTCCCCCACCCCCCAGCTTCCCATCTTGTACTAAATGGAAATTCAACTACTTCCTACATTAACTTCCCATACATCGCACATCCACTCAACATTTTAATAAATATTAACACTACCTAGCAGTAAAAAAATAACATAGGGGAACAATTTCCTGGTACACACCCTAGTAAAATGGACTGAACATGCCTATGCGCACATGTGGCTGCTTTACTGGAGTCTGGGCAGACACAGCAAAGAGCGTTAATACTGGACAGTCGGTCAGTGTGCTGTAGAAGCAGTCCCTCAGCGATGGGGCATATGTGATGACATGATGTGGGCAGATCATATGGGTAGGACATTGTGATATCACTACATGGGGGGGGGGAATAATTTTTTTCCTGAGGGCGGCAAAAATTCTTGTACCGGCCCTGGTCTTGCTTTCCATTACCAGGTGGTTTCATTACTACTGTAGAAACCTAGACACACAAATCTGTTGTTGGGGCAGGATGGCACCTTGCAGGTCCTCCTGTGGGTTTGATGTCCGTATTTTGCAAGCAGGAGAATATAAACTCATTCCCCTGTTTATGTGGTGCTAGTACAAGGCAGCAATAGACTAATTCTAATATTTCATAGGATATATTCTGATAAGCCATAACAAATGTTCTGATATTACCAGCATGCAGCCAAAAAAAGCAAGTGAAGCCAGACATCTGACATCATGGTTGGACTTCAGAAGAGGAGGAGATAAAGTTCCATGAAAAAAATAAATTTCACACTAAACAGAAGCAAGTGGCAGACTTGGGAGAGTGAGGTGGCGCATTAGGAGGATAAAAGAAAAAAATAAATACTTAAAAATAAGACAAAAAAACTGACCTGTTTTCTTGACCTAATTTATCAAATATATTGTGTGTACCTTGCACCTACAGCATATTATATTTCAACAATATATTTTATTACAAGAGTAAAAGCTGAAATCTACAAAATAAAAATATATCATGGTCTTATGTTGTTCACGTTAATGATAGTCCACTTAAACATCAGTCCCTAAACAATAGGGATATTTTTTACACAATGGCATCAGCGATTTTGATCTTAAGATATAATACTGGCAGCGAATTTTTTTTAGTAAAATGCCCATGATAGCAATAGCATCAAAATTGTATTCAACTGTTATTACTTTCTGAAATAAAACTGATATTGAATTATCCCCCGGCCACTTTACATTTACCTGATGGGTGATTGTATCACACGTTGAGACTGCAAAGGTGTAAGATTCATCAAATATATGATATGTATTATTTAATGTTCAAATATTCTAAAAGATAATATAATTCTATATTTTACTTTTTTACAGTCAATATCCAAGATATAAGCCAAAACTATAACACATTTTATGGAAGCCTCAGGAATACTAGAACTGTTTTTCCAATATACAGTAGATTTGAAGTCTAGTTTTAGTGCAGCTCGAAGAAGACAGTCACGAATTAACAGAAAACGAAAATGCGTCTATTCACGTCAATTTGCCATTTAACATGATACGGGAATTCGTGTTCTAATGTCTAAATTTGGCAGATATCATCGTAACGCACAATGTATCTATTCAAAAGCCCCGTAAGACCGTGAAAGGGTGGGAGGTGCTGGACAAGCTTCTGGTGGAGGGCTTGCATGATTAGTTGTCAACCTTTCATGACCTTATTTGTGCAAGTGTATTATTGGAAACGGGAAAAATTGCTTCCATCTTCAAATTGCATTATTCATCCTGAATGTTGTGAAGTAACAGTGCTCAATGACAAAATGGTCCGACACAGGGATTTTTACCTCTGTTGTAAGACAACTTCAACTACAGCCCTTCAGACCAGTAAAATCTTACAGCCCTTCCTCTATTATATTTGAATTTCAAGGCCTTTTGATTGCCTCTTCTTTGTACTTAGAGCAGTATAGATGCTATGAAATAGGTCCAAGAAGCAGCTGGGAGCAATTCTTGGGGTCAGGACAGCACTGAATGATAAGTTCAAAGCACTTTCCGTTCTCTTAAAGTTTCACAGTTTGAGCCACTGCAAGTAATACTGTATAATGTTGGCTTTAAGTATACAGAATAAAAATATATGTTCTTAACATGTTATTTCACAAAGCACATGTGAGAGGTCTGAGGGAAATAAATGGAACAAATACTCCGTTATTTGACCTTTACATAAATAACATATCAAGAGTTCTTGACTAATCCTCATAAGCCTTGGAATGGAACAAATCTTTCAAATTTAAAAACGGTCTTTCAGAATAAAACACCAGTTGAAAGGTGAAGAGCTTGAGAAAGGATAATGAAAGTGTAATGTATTGCCCATTAGTTTTTGCACTTGTGACTTCTTAAGGGTATACTCTAATTATATATTTCTCCAGAATAAATTTTTTTCTCCAGAATACTTAATCTGGAAGATATATATATATATATACATATATCTTCCAGAACTAATAATTCAATTGCAATATTATATATTTTTGCAGAAAAGTATTTTATTTTTATTTTTTAGGTATTTTAAGTTTTTCTTTATTTTTTTTTTTACATATTTTAAGTTTTCCTGGATGAATATCTATCTTTGGTATGTATCCGGCTTGCTTTGGCATGAAAATTTATTTTTATTCACACTACTAGACCACAATATTAGAGACTTACAGTTGTTTCACACGTGAGTGCTCAGTTATTAAATATAGCAGAAATAATAAGTATATATAAATATATTTTTAAGGAGGGCTCCAAGCAGCATAATCACAACAACTTGATGTAGTGATTATGGTGTCATGCGTACCCTGGTGACATCCTATGCTAAATAGTGAATTTTAGCACAGTTTGACATCTTACCTGGTCCCACCAGGTGCCCACATTTGCAGTCCCTGCTTCTGGTGTTTTTTGAGGCTGTCACTCAATCGACGAGGTCCTGCTAAGCTCTGTACACTGGAAGCAGGGACTGTAGCCGCAAGATCCAGCCAGCAGGACCCAGGTAAGTTTTCAAATCATGCTATAATGGTTTGAATTCTTACGGTGGGATGGTGCCAGGCTCACTTAGGGTCTTCCTTTAATTATAGAAAAAAAAGGTCCTCTGTATGTAGAAAAGGTGCTTAAAATAGGAATATTTTGTAGTGCTTCTACACTCTAGTGGGTATCTCTCCTTTCCACATATATACATGCATACAAAAACAAGATTGTTGGAAGGACAAACTGCCACCAATCTATAGAGTGGAGCACATCTAATGGTGTATATATACAATAAAACACCTACCCCTAGTTGGGGAACAGCAAATATCCTCCATGTGAGGATATTTGTGACCTCTTTGTGAAGTACTGATGGTTCAACTCAATAGAGCCAAATATGACAGGCTCAGGTAGTTCTTGAAGTAGTGTACTTAGGTGTACTTAGGTGACACAATATCGATTCCAGGTTCTGTGATATACACTCTCAAAGAGACAAAAAGTGGAGAAATAGGATGTTCAGGTAACTTGCATACACCATAAATGACTGCTCACCTTTGCTAGAGCCCAAGGAACCTGGCTCTAGGTATGTTCACTTGTGTGTCTATTAAGGTGGGCAAACCCTTCTTTTGGAAGCAGACAGTTGGGAAGCTTGAGGAACCTTTATAGTAATTTACTGAACACTAAAAATGCAAGTAAATTAACAAATAGTAAAAATAAAATGGGCAAAGTGCTTCAAAGTCCTCAGGCTCTACCTCTCCCGAGATGTGTTTCGCCCATCCACCGGCTTTCTCAATCGGTGTTGTGCTGCTTCTTCTTCCTGGTTTAAAAACCCTTCTCCTTCTTTCTCATTGGTTAACAGTCCGTTACTATGTCCAATCGGATTGGGGGCGTGTAGATGTTCATCTTGTTTCCTATAATTGTCTAATTGCATATTTGAAGTGACGGAATGTATCTATTCACGTCACTTCCTCATTACGTTCCGCCATTTTAATTAAGGGAAAATTCCCTATCTTGGCGCTGACAACAAATATATGTCATGACGAGCACCTCCCTAAGAGGGGAGGGATTGGTCCACACTTTGGCCAATTGCACTAAAATATCCTCGGCTCTATTGTGAGGATCAATACTACAAGAGTTGTAGTCTTCCCACCCTATTTGCCATTACAATACATATTAGGCAAAAAAGGGGGGAATAAAGAATAAAAAGAGAATAGGTTACATACCATTTTTAGAAATAGGTTACATTCTGTTTTTTTAAAAAGGGTTTTAGCATAGAAAGGAATATGTGGAATCACCCTATTCTGGACTGTTTAACAGATGTATATTTATACATTTAAAATATTTATAAATTAAAAATATAGGAAAATGTAAAAAATAAAAAGATATTAAATTATTGTGTATACAACTATAATAGTGCAATTTTCAATTGTTGTTGATCATAATTCCCTCCTATGTTAGACATGCTTATAATAACAAACTGAATATATATATATATATATATATATATATATATATATATATACACACATATATATATATATATAAAACCTGTAGAAGATCTTCCTTTAATTATACATTCAGTGATAAGTTTTCTTGGTCATGCTGTTTGTACATTTCCATTCAGAAAATACTGTGTATACCCTTTCTTTCTAATCTTCTGAGATTGGGACATATATAGGAGCTGTCCATGGTCCTGAAATATATCCACAGATTTGGAGCCTGTCTATACTTTTGGTATATATCATTGGGAGCTCTCTATAGTTCGGGAAATATATGTGGGTCCGGGACTTTTCTATAGTTTTTGGGTATATAAGTATATATTCATAAGTGTGGGAGCTGTTAATAGTTCTGGGATAAATCAGAATATCGTTGAGCTGTCCATGGTTCTGAGATATATCAGTATATTTAGGAACTGTCTATTGTTCTGGGTCTATCGGTCTGAAAGTTGTCTATTGATCTGGGACATATCAGTAGGTCTGGGAGCTGTCTATAGTTCTGGGACATATCAGTAGGTGTGGGAGCTGTCCAGCACTTATATGTTGCATTTTATAATACAAAAAAAAAATGGTTTCAAGTGGCATAATACATATGTAAACAATAATTAGACTAGGCAAGATTTTAGCTTCATTGTGTTTTGTGGATTAGATGACGTGTACATGGCTTGCATGACTTCAGCTGTGCTTTGTATTCAAATAACACTATGATCTAAAAAAAATGCCATGACTTATTTGACAATGTCAAGATTTTAAGTGGGTCTCTAAAACAAGCTTTTCTTAATTGGATTCTTAAACAATTGCCACAGTGCTGTTTCAACTTTAAAACATTAGTAAATGTAAGGGTAGCAAAAATAATAATGGTGCTTTTTGCCTTCACAGATGTAGTACCTATGTCTGCACTTCAAATCCATGTGCATAAATGCAAAACTATGAATAATTAGTTTGTCTAAATGTGTTAATATCCAACTCATCACTGTAATATATCTTAAAACAAGTGGAATGACTAACATTCAATTCAGACATGTATTTCACTTGCCTTCTTCATAGCCACTTCTCCAGTCACCCCTACCTAAATAACTTGCACAGCCATAGTCTCTTGAGTGCCTGTGAGCTAAAATGCACATCTGTCTCATACATAGCCCAGCAGTCACCGAAATGAACTCACTGTCTATGTTCACTGAGAACAGATCTATAACAAGTGATAATAGCTACTTATATATATGCTTTAGGTATGTGAAATATTTAACCTTGTAACAGGATTGCATTGTTTGTGAATGCTCAGCCATACTTGAAAACTAGAGATATTTCAATGTATTCTTCCTGGCAAAAATACTTCCCACATATATGATTACTAAAAGAACACAAAGAAAAATAGAAAACAAAATAAATTAGTAGAATAGTAAAACTCATCAGTGAGATTAATGCAAGGGAGACCTTAAATAGGCCAATTAAAATAAGAGTGGAAGAGAAAGAACACATGTACAATATTGTATCAAATGCTTTTAGAATGCTATACAAATGAATGGCTCAAAAACAGAAATGCAGATTGTAATACAAATCTGTAGGTATCAGTATAGGTACAAGGCTATATTTACCTTATTTCTTCCTTAGTAGCCTTAATTCATATCGCCAACTTAAATATGATATATCTATGTTGCAAGTCTTTATTCACCTTGCATGGAGGATTCTCTAATTAATATCGATATGTTCATGTGTACATTTGCACTTTAGAACCTTAATAGTTCATGCAATGATGTAGCACATTTGCCGCCCCCCGCTCAGATTTACATTATCATATATTATGAGCTTACTGGGGGTAATTCAATGAATGAGTGCAAGCCCGTGCTGTGGAGTAGGTGCTATCCCCTATACAGATATGCAATCAACACATTGGAGAAGGACACACTACATGTCCATCAAACCCACGTGGGCTCTTCCCAGTGACGCGAGCAGTTAAGCCACACCCCTTTCCCCTCCCCATTGGTTAATGCACACGCCGACTAACCTGTTTTACGGACGGCTTATTAAAGTATAGCATATTTAAACTGTTCTGGTGAGTAGTCACATTCACGTTTGCCCCTTAGGGTGGTGTATTATCAAGCCAAAACGCGCGTTGGGTTTTATCATGGGTACCCCCTGTACTGGAGTACATTATCACTATGCACACATTTTTTTCACCTTATTTACTTTGAGTATTTTTGTTTTTTGTCTTTGGTACTTAGACAGCGATTTAGAACTTGAGGGACATTACCCTAGACGGAGTATAAGCACAGAACACCCACAAAGGTGTTTACAGGTGATTTAGGGTCTAGAGACTAGGGACGCCTTTACTATATACCTTTAGTAATCGTAGAGAGGTGGATTCATTTGTATATATCCCTATTACCTATCTCCTTGTATATATACCCTTCACTTTATACATTTTTTTCTTGTGCTTATTTCTCACTGTTTAGCATATCTCTTACTATTCCTTTGTGTTCTGATTTTTGCCTCTGGATGACTACACTAGGCTCTGTTGTAGCCAGCGCTGTATACATTTCCATGAGGACTTATAAACACAAAGGCGGAGATTGCTACTTTTTTTGTTAGTTCTGATATCATTACGTTTGAATCCTGTGGAACTAATGTGGCATGCTTAATTACCAACCATTAGCTATCGAGCATTTCACTTGGTATTTAGACAGCTATTGAGAACTTGAGGGATTTCACCCTAAACTGAATATAAGCATAGAATATCCACAAAGGTATTTACATGAGATTGAAGGTCTAGAGACTAGGGATACCTTTACCAATCCTAGAGAGGTGGATTTAGTTTGTTATATCCCTATTACCTATCTCTCTGTATATACCCTTCATTTTATTATTTCTGTGTGCTTTTTTCTCACCATTTAGCATATCTCTCACTATTCCTTTTATGTTTTAGTTTTTGCTTCTGGAGGACCACACTAGGCTCTGTTGTAGCCAGTGCTATATATACTTCCATGAGGGCTTAAACACATGAGGGGGGAGATTGCTACCTCTTCAGTTAGTTCTCATATTGCCAAATCCATAACCATTTGGAAGTAGTGTGGTATGCTTCACTACTGATTACCTATTATTATGCATCTCACTCAGGGCTGTTTCCCCCCTTTTATTAGGCTACACTGTTTAATTTGTCCTAGTACCTTTTAGAGTTACTAATAAAGTTCTTTTGTTATTTATTATTATTTTTTTCCTTTAAGATCTTATTGGAGTGGATTGGAAATCTAACCTTGTGGTCACTTTTTATTCAAGTGACACCTTTGGTTCTTTACAATTTGTAATACAAATCTGTATTGATTACAAGTTATCCAAAATCCATCCAATATTAGTCGATATTATGTTGTAGGACTGATATGTGCTTTGCACACTAGACGTGTATAACAAATAGTTGTTTCATGTGACATCAGTATATTGATATAAATGAGGGGACATAACACGGCACAACGCATTTCACCTTTGTGTTTGTTTTTGGTTTTCTCAGTTGCATACACAAATGAGACTATAGTCATAGGCATCAGCTTTTAATTCACACAGTTTTTTGGGGGCATTGCAGATAGTTTAATAATAAATATATTGTGATTTTATAGAAACCTACAAGTTTGTGTTTCATTAAGAAATAAAAAACAGAGCGCAGGTCTCAATATCATTTAGCCTAAAGGCGCAACTGGCCCTTATCGCACCCAAAGCATTGCCTTAACTCTCAGTAACCACGGGGCTCTCTGTACACCCTGGTGTTTTGTGTCCAACTTGCCCTTTCCTATCTCACATTACTTGAGACATAAATTAATTCCCTGTTCTCATTTCCTTCATAATTCATTGCATGTGCAGTGTAGCTTTTCCATCTCCTACAGAGCTTTTATTCCCCCTGCAAGTTACTTTCCTCCCTTCTAACTTCTTTCTTCCGCTCTATGGCTTATTTCCCACAGTTATGATGCACTCGGGACAGGATTTGCATTTTGCTGACTGCAAGGGCTGTGAGTACCATGCCACTCTATAATATGTGATATCCAAGAATGGCAATGCACCTTCCATATTTTCTTTCTCCTTTACCCCTCTCTCGCTCTCTCTCTCTCTCAGTTTCCACCTTTGTGATTTTGTAAACATGTCTTTATTTATGCTCTACTTTGTTTTCATAGTTTCTGCCATGATTAACCTTTCTTTTAATGTCTATCATCTTTCTTTTTACTAATCTCTACTTCCTATCATCTGACAAGCTCTGTGTAAGTAAATCTAGATTCAAGATGATAAAACTACGTAGGGAGTTGGTATACTGTACAAAACATTGTTGCCCTCAGGCATCGGAGAAGAGCTTCATGTGGATCACCCAAGTTTCAAGCCAGCAAGAAATCTGTATATGAATGTCAGGAATCCTTTAAAGTGAATTATTATTTACTCATCTGTCTGTAAATCAATTTTTTTTTTACAATATTTTATTACATTTTTTGGTGGGAAACAAAGTGTTACTGACAGCAATTTCCACTTTATTCAGGTCAGTCATGACAGCTTAATTCTCCGATACACAGTGCAAGCAACTGCCTTGATTAAATAACCTTTATATCGGCATTATTTAAAAGTTATCAAACTGTATTTGGTACCAAGGCTATATTAATATAAAATAAATGCACGCATGTTATTAAAATTCACAGTAATTGCATTTAAAAAAAACTTAATGATTGAAATAGATTAATTATATATTTAAAAAAAAAGCACTGTCTCACTAAATGTAAACAGTTGGAGGAAAAAAAACACCAGATGGTATTATACAAATTATACCTTTTCTTGGCTTAGCGATGATTACGTTGCAAACCTTCACGGCTGCTCTAGACCTCTTTTTTAATATGTCAGCTATAGTTACAGACTCCACAACTTGTCAAGCATAGAGAGTATTCTGGAAAAACATGCTTGGAAAAATTAAATCAATGTGAATGGTGCAGTTCTTTGTATTCCGGTATACTTGGATCCTTAAAAAAGTCAAAGTTGCAAGTTTTAAGGTCTCAAGTAATTAATGGTCCGTAGGGGTTTTCTTTGGTATAATATTTCACGGGGTGTAAATATCCTAGAAAGTAAGAAAAATAATAATATATTGTCCTGAAGTTTTCAACATGGTTGCCAATCATGGCTTACTGTATAGTTTATAAACTATACTTTGTCCCGTTTACCTAAAAAAGAATCAAGTGATCCTAAAAGGCAAAATAGCTAAACACATGATTTTAAGAATTCAAACTGTTGCAAAGACACTAAGCTACTTCTATAAATGTTGCAAATAGATTTTTACCCCCACTATGACAATGTCTATTTATGTGGCACTTTTTGACATTCCTGACAATACACATCTTAGTGAATACATTGTGACACTGTAGTTAGAATAGGTACATGAAGTGTAATACCCAACTGAAGTGTTATTGATTACATGCGCAAAATCCCTTTGTGTCTAAACACTGCAGACTTTTGAACATGAGATTTTGACAGTTGCATACGTATAGCCAGTGAGATAAATTAATATTATCTTGCTTACAAATTACAGATTGTACCTGCAAAATTACAGATTGCTGTAATAAATAGCTAATATTAAAACCCTTCAACATACGTGGCAAGAAGTGACTCTGTAATGTGGCCCTGTGTATTATAGAGGTTCAGTTTGTAATAATTTGACTTTCACAGGAAAACTGTTATTTCATCAGCTGTATCAGAATGCCTTTTCTGATCCCTTCTCGGAATCTTGCTCAGATCGTGTCCTTGGAGGCTTCAAATTCTCTGGCCGACAAAGAAGCACACAGCAAAATAAAGCTGCTGTTTCAGCACAAATAGCCTATATGTTGCCAGGTTGGCTGTATAAAGGCAAGATGGTAGCTTTAGTTAGGACTTAGCCAAAGACTTAATCACTGCAGCTCAGAAATTATTATCACACAATTTCACAAAAATATCTGTCACCAGATAATCCATTACTGTCATAAATTTCAAAATGCTGATTTTACTCTCCCAGGAGTACATTTTAAAATAATACCACTTGTCATCTAGTAAAGAAGGGGATAAAATATAAAATACTTCATACTCTGATTGCCATAAATGATGCAAATAACCTGTGTCCAGTTGGTGAAATAAACCTGTACCTGCAAACTATAATTCATTTTTTTTTTTTTAATCTGCATCCCATGCTAAAATCTTAAAGAGACAGGCTCAAACAGGGTACAGAAAGGGATTTTTAAACAGCAGATCAATGTTTCAAAAGTAGCATCTGACGTCTCCATGAACAAAACTTGTTGACTACATTTCACATGCTAAATTATTTATTATTCATATTTTTGTGCTCACATCTATCTCTCTGAATTCCCTTTGGCCACTTGTTGGACAGCCCCTCTAAAGCCTTTTCTGACAGTGATGTCTCTTTCATTAGGGATCAACGTGAAACTCACTCAAGTGAAGATTTGTCAGGGGTATTATTGAGGTATTGAATAGTAAAGATAAATCACACCCTTCATAAAATGTAGTTATACATCAAAAGGAAGCTCGTCAAACCCCAGAAGACATTGAGTCTCCTTAGGTGGCAAGAAAATGTTCTTCATAGCGCAGTCAATATCATATATTACAAAAAACAAGAACTTTATGCTTCATGATATAAATAATCACATACATTAACCCCTTAAGTACCAAGGACTATCTATGATGTCAGAGCAATCTGGCCTACGGGGGGAAGATCATCCAGCCTTTTGACGCATTACATCCAAAAACAATAAATTATAAAATTATAACATATGATATGCTCAGACCATGAAGTAGTGTAACCAATAAATCTTTTATGGCTGAGATGAACCTACACTTTATATCCATGCACACAAAGAGTTAAACTAGTTTCCTACTGTACAAAGCTAAATCTGAATCACAACTCTAGGTTTGGGAGGTGGAGGCAGAAAAGGTTGGCTTATGAAAACAACAAAATGTTAATTTAAAATACAACAAAGAAAAGTAATAAAAAAAAACTCTTAAAATCTGACGTGGACAGCCTTTAATAACATACAAAGAAAATCTGTAATCCATTAGAGCGCATATGATTTGCTGTATGACAAAATGAAATAGTATCACTGAGTGCTCAAAGTAGAACTTTTTTTTCAATTTATATCAACGTATTTGGAATTTTTTAAAATAAAGAATGTCATTCAGATTATATTTGCTTAATTAATCTGTCTGGTCTTGCTTAAAAAAAAAAAACCAATGTGCATTTTTTTTTTTACAAATAAATCAATCATCAAATTTCTAAGAAGGTTTACAGATTAATTTACAGAATTGTCAGGAATTAAAAGTGCATTTTACATTTAAGGCTAAAGTAGATTAAGCTGACATGGGTAATTAGTTTGCCAAGTTTGGCTGTCATTTCGAAATAGAATTAACTTTAAATTTCCATTAATTCTCACTTTAGTGAATAATCCTGTTTGGAATGAAACAAATAATATTTCAGTTTTTCTACTGATATAATGTGTATCTCCATGTTAAATTATTAAAGTTTCAATGCAATTTGAACAAGACTACCATTTCCTTTAAAATATGTCTGACTATTGGTATCTATGGTTCTGTGCATTCGTGGCCCCCTTATTATTGTGCTAGGGGGCTAGGGGACTCCTAACGCACCATTATTATTATTATTATTATTCCCCTATGCCCCACAAAACAACTACTAAGTATTTACTGTCTACATACACAAACTAGTTTGTCCCTCTGCCATTTCTTAAAATTCTTCTCAGTTCTCTCAGTCTTCTCAGTTAAAAAGAGGGACTCATATAACAACAACTTCTTCAACTCTTTGCAGTGATTTTTGGGACTTTGAGTTTGTGGGTGTCATAACTTAGCTATATAGATAGCATGTACTATTGTAAACAGAAAACTTCCAAAAACAAAAAATGAACCTAAACCATACACTTTATCATCAACTAATGTGCAAAAATATGCAGAGGCTGGTGCTTGATAAAGACGTATGTAGAGATGTACTAAAATGTCTTCCAATTAAGTATTTATCTTAAAGGAACACCCAAACACCTAAAGCCCTTTAGCTTGCTGAAGTTCTTTTCGTGTGAACAGTGTGTCCTCTTTTTTCATTTTTCAAAAAGTGTAAGTTTCAATAAAATTGGCACTTTAGTAAATTAACTGTGCTACAACCCCAGGCTGTCAATCAGACAATCAGTCCTGTTACTTCCTGGATTGGTTAGCTCAGTGGAGCTAAACTCAAGAGCAAGCAATTGTCTGTGATTGGACAGCTGCAGAAAGTCTGGGCAGGATCAGAAGGGGAAGGCTTTCTAAGTCTGCAGACATGACATCTTTATTATTTGGAATCTGGTTTTAGATATATTTCTCAATGAAAAAAAGTAATAATTAAATGCAAGTATGATTTCTTTAATAGTATATTTACTAAATAGAGATTTTTTTATTTTAGTGTTTTTGAACAGTGGAGTGTCCCTGTTTACTTTTTTATTACAAAACATATATCTCCTCAATGTATTTTATGTTTATACATTTTGTATAACTCTCAAACGAAAGCCTTTCTAAACTGATCCAAATGCTTAGAATATCTCAAAAAGTACCATAGATACTAATGGATCATCAACATTGCTCTGAAATGTCCAGAGACATATCCCATAAAAATATGTTCATTGTAAAACTTAATAGTAGGCATCTTTGTTGGAGAGCCAGATTGGAATGCCTCATGTAGAGAAGAATAGTCGAGGGAAAACAGCACAGGCAGTAAAAAAAAAAAGGGGACAATTCTTTTTTAGATACATAAATGAGAAAAGTAAAGTAAAACAAGGATTACATAGTTACATATTTACATAGCTGAAAAGAGACTTGTGTCCATCAAGTTCAGCCTTCCTCACATATGTTGTTGCTGTTGATCCAAAAGAAGGCAAAAAACCTAGTCTGAAGCGCTTCCAATTTTGCCACAAACTAGGAAAAAATTCCTTCTTGACCCCAAAATAGCAGTCAGATGTCTCCATGGATCAAGCAGCTATTACCCCACTAATTAGAAATTATATCCCTGTGTGTTATGTTTTTTGTAAGTATTTATCCAATTGCAGTTTAAACCTCTGTAGTGACTCTGACAAAACCACCTCTTCAGGCAGAGAATTCCATATCCTTATTGCTCTTACTGTAAAACAACCTTTTCTTTGCCTTAGATGAAATCTCTTTTCTTCCAGCCTAAATGTGTGACCCCGTGTCCTATGTATAGCCCTGTTTATGAATAGATTTCCAGATAAAGATTCGTACTGGCCCCGAATATATTTGTATAAAGTTATCATATCCCCTCTCAGGTGCCGTTTTTCCAAACTAAACAGATTTAATTTTTTTAACCTTTCTTCATAACTAAAATGCTCCATTCCTTTTATCAATTTTGTAGCTCGTCTCTGGACTTTTTCTAGTGCCATGATATCTTTCTTTAGAACAGGCGTCCAAAATTGCACAGCATTTTCAAGGTGTGGTCTTACCAGCGATTTATAAAGAGACAAAATTATATTTTCATCCCGAGAATTTATGCCCCTATTTATACATGACAAAACCTTACTGGCCTTAGCAACTGCAGATCGACATTGCATATTGCTGCCTAATTTGTTATCTATAACAAATCCTTATCGTGTGTGGTTATCCCTAATTACTTAGACTAAAATAAAAAGAAGGAATGTATGTAGAAGAGGATAAAGGTCTAACTGACTGCCTCAATTAATATTTTTGTTCAGTATTTACAGATGAAAATGAAGATAATGGACCTCAGTTAGGATAAATGACAAATTAGTCATTTGTTATATGTGAGTTTACAGAGAAAGAGGTTCTATTTCAACTGTCAAAAGTAAAGACAAATAAGTCAATGGGGCCTGATGGAATACACCCAAAGTTATTAAAAGAGCTTAGTGGTGTACTAGCAAAACCACTAACAGATTTATTTAACCAACCATTGTTAACAGGAGTAGTCCCAGAAGATTGGAAGCTAGTGAATATTGTGCCTATTCACAAGAAAGGTAGTAGGGAGCAGTCTGGCAACTATAGGCCAGTAAGCCTAACTTCCGTAGTGGGGAAAGTAATGGAAACCATGTTTAAGGATAGGATTGTTGAACATCTCAAATCACATGGAGTTCAAGATCAGAGACAACATGGGTTTACTTCAGGGAGATCATGCCAAACTAATCTTATTGATTTTTTTGATTGGGTAACTACAATAATAGATCAGGGTGGTGCAGTAGACATTGCTTACCTAGATTTCAGTAAGGCTTTTGACACTGTTGCACATAGAAGGCTTATCAATAAACTGCAATCTTTAATCTTGGATTCCGATATTGATGAATGGGTAAGGCAGTGGCTGAGTGACAGGCAATGGAAGGTTGGAGTCAATGGAGTATATTCAAAGCTTGGTCTTGTTACCAGTGGGGTACTTCAGGGATCTGTACTTGGACCCATTCTCTTTAATATTTTTATTAGTGATATTGCAGAAGGTCTTGATGGTAAGGTATGTCTTTTTGCTGATGATACTAAGATTTGTAACATGGTTGGTGTTCAAGGAGGGATAAGATAAATGGCAAATGATTTTGGTAAACTAGAAAAATGGTCAGAGTTGTAGCAGCTGACATTTAATGTGGATAAGTGCAAGATAATGCATCTTGGACGTAAAAACCTTAGGGCGGAGTACAGAATATTTGAAAGAGTCCTAACCTCAACATCTGAGGAAAGTGATTTAGGAGTAATTATTTCAGATGACTTAAAGGTAGGCAGACAATGTAATAGAGCAGCAGGAAATGCTAGCAGAATGCTTTGTTGTATAGGGAGAAGTATTAGCAGTAGAAAGAGGGAAGTGCTCATGCCATAGTACAGAACACTGGTGAGACCTCACTTGGAGTATTGTACGAAGTACTGGAGACCGTATCTCCAGAAGGACACTGATACTTTAGAGAGAGTTCAGAGAAGGGCTACTAAACTGGATCATGGATTGCAGGATAAAACTTACCAGGAGAGGTAAAAGGATCTTAATATGTATAGCTTGGAGGAAAGACGAGACAAGGAAGAACATGATAAAAACATTTAAATACATAAAGGGGATCAACACAGTAAAGGAGGAGACTATATTTAAAAGGAGAAAAACTACCACAACAAGAGGACATAGTCTTAAATTAGAGGGGCAAAGGTTTAAAAATAATATCAGGAAGTATTACTTTACTGAGATGGCAGTGGATGCATGGAATACAGTGAAGGAGTTTAAGCATGCGTGGGATAGGCATGAAGCTTTCCTAACTATAAGATAAGGTCAGGGACTAATGAATGTATTTAGAAAATTGGACAGAATAGATGGGCCGAATGGTTCTTATCTGCCGTCACATTCTATGTTTCTATGTTTCTACGGTGGCCAAGTCAGGGCATCAGTATCCAGTAAAAGATAAAAAAGAAAAGAGAGAGGTAGGAGGGAGGTCATCTGGGAAGGAAGTATGCAGTGGAAAAAATGCCATATACAGTAATTGATGCACTATTTTTTCTTCCTTACACATACATAGAAAAAACACCATTAATAATCTATCTCTCTAAGACCATTTCATCGTCCGTGTTTCCTATAGGAACATCTAATGACATTTGGGATTATTTGCTATCTGTGAGCAATTTCACATCACCACATGTTCGCATACACATTTCCAGCAATGGTTTGCAGGACTATGCCACCCCTTATGCATCGTTATGAAGGTCTGCCAGATACAAGATAATGTTATAGACATGTAGCTTGTACAGGCCCGAGCTGGACTTATCCTGTATTCTAATATAATATTGCTCTTTGTTGTGATTTTAAAATATTGCCTCATGCAGCAATTTACTTGTTTACATGCAATGCTCTACATTAAATAAATGAGCAAAATATATAATATTATATAGTCACTATCACTTGGTCTGATCCCATTGACGGTCTCAGTTTTTGAAATTAAAATAATAATTACATAATTAATAAATACAACTTAACTAGGTAGTGAAGGAAATATTTTCATATCAATCAAAGATTTCAAATTCTGCAGTTTGATGTGGTGTAAATGTAGAGCGGTGCTAGAGGAAAGCCAAAACACATGAGAATTTGCTAATTATGATTTTTTTTTTTTATATATAATCCTTCACAAAATTGTCTTTGACATTCTGACTCCAACAGGATTAATCAATCCGCGTCCCTGGTCTTGTGTTCTATTATACTTCATTCATGTTTTCAAGTATGTGAGCCTGATGTTTAAACTCATATCGCTCTATGGATTCTCTGGTATGATGCTATGGCATGACAACTCTTTATTTAAATTCTGCTAGGGACAAGAGATTTGTAAACACCAGTCTCTCATAGCCAGAGTAAAAAGAGTGTCTCTGAATATACTTTTGGTAGGTTTTGTTCTGGGCAAGCATATACAATAATGTATGTTTTGCAATGAAAATTTAGGTAGAATTTCGGAATCTATCTTCCAGTGGACAGATTTGGCATAAATTCTGATGCAATTTAGCTTTAGTAAATGTGCAAACTCCTATAATTTAAAAAAAATTATAACATTTTTTTTACTTATATTAGCAGACACAAGATAACAAGTTTCTTCATTGGAGGCTAATCTCTAAATGGTATTTTAATTACTAGTAGAAGCAAGCTAAATTGCAATTTTAGGCAATTTAAGAATATTGTTCTACAGTTTGGCTTAGTAAATAAACACAGCCTATTTTATTTCTGCATTTTGCTGCTCATGAAATATTGTCTTGTGCTATAACCCAAATCTATATTAGTGAATACACTATTTAATACTGTTGCAAATAATTGTGTTTTTGACACAAAACTGGTTAAATGCTAATAATAAAACAATACTTTAGTTGTAACGATAGAATCATTCAAACTCTTTAATAGGATGTAGAAGGTCTCATTAGTTATTAAAATGACCTCATCTAGGGAGCGCTAATGTTATCAGATTCAGATAATCAATGCTGTATCCTTTTATAAGAAGCGATATTGAAAATAGCTTAATAAAATTCAAGAAATTATATATATATATATTTGCAGATAAGCATAAAATGGAGCCTTTTCATTCTCAACAACTCCTTAAAACGTAGTCATTGCGTCATTAAAGATCTGACTAATTCTTGGAGAACAAAATAAAGATCAGTGATTCACATCCCTTGCTATTTCGTCGCTACTTATATACACAAACTAAATACAGAAAGCAAACAGACCCATATAGAAATGTAAAAGGACACTTGTATCCCCAGGGTGTACCAAATAGGGGGGACAGTATCAAGAAAATTCTTCATGACCATTCATCATCATGGTTAAGGTCAGAGGACACTCCGAACTGTGCAGGAAAAGGTCATTTATCTACACAAATTGGGTTGCTGCTATAAAACAAAGAAACACAAAAACAAACCGTATCTATCAGTTTCTAGTAGCCTGAACATTAATAAATTATGGCTACTGGAAGAAAGGGTATGTTATTAGCTGGTGAAGTCAAATAGTTATGACGTGTTTTTGAAAATGTGAATGCATCAACTAAATGATGGAATATCAGCCCCTTTCAATTAATGGATACATGCATTAAATAATGCTAATTTCCAAATATCTTATCTATTTAAGCATATTCTAGTGAGGCAATAGATGATTACCTAGCATTACATTTCTCATTTCATGGACCTTAGGAGCAAATCAAGTGGAGCTGGCTTTACAATCACGAGGTTTGAACAGTTTTCACATGTATACTATTACAACTATCAATGTAACTATTACATCAGTTGTAATTTTGTAATAATTTCCATTCCAGTTTATTTGTCGTTTGTTTTTTTTTTTTGTTTTTTTTTTTTATCGCACTGTTAAGAGAAGCAATGGGTGCTGAGTCCAGACCTTTCTCTGACATTAGCATCCAAACTTGCACTACAGGCTTATATGCTTTGCTTTTTTTTTTTGGTTTTTTTTGCTTTTCGCATTTATAGAATAGTTTAAGATTTATTTTAAAAATTTGCTATACTCACCTTCCAGAATTTGAAGATCTGTTCAACATTTCCAGAGTTAATGGAGAAGTTATCCATCATGAAAAAATATGTGAGTACATGTACGGTCCACAGGATGACACAAGGGAAGAGTTAACTGGATAGGGGCCTAGCAAATTCCCTCTACCCTTCCCTCCACATGGGATGGGGTGCAATATATGGGGTTATTGTAATTGAATTAGATGGCTGGGAAAGTGCCTATTCCTCCCATCAAAAGGCCGATGTGTCCATCACTGTGGTCAAAAATGACCTAAAATTGACCAGAGGAATTTTGGGCTCAAGTCCTTGGCATGCATAATTTTTCATGGTTTGTCTCATTATGGCTACAAACAGCAAAGTGGTTTCATTGTTTTCAGTAACCACAATCTGCCCTATCCCTGGATGATGCATATACTCAAAATGTTACGATAGAAGTCCGGGACTCATGGTAGTAATAAGCACAGACCTTTCTTTCTTTCTTACTGTACAGATAAAATATTTTTTATAGGAACTTGACCTGCAAGTGTTTTCTGAAAGACAAAGTCAAAGGTTGACTTTGGCTTTCAGAAAATCGATGTATTATTTTAAAAATGTATTATTATCAATCAAATGCATGAAAACCCATGGGCTTTTTTTGTTTTGTTCATTTTTAAATTATGCTTGTTTTTTAGCTCTTCTGAGAAAAGGCACACATATCACCTTTTATAGCAAATAGTGCTTTAATACAAATAATTACGTTTATTACCTTCATGAAGCGGGTTTGGGAAACATCAATATTGTCCACCATATTTCACCATTTCAATAATCTATTTCTCCTGCAGATTGAAAGAGTGCAATAAAATAAAACAGCTCAGAATGAGCTTGCATCTCTCTAAAGAAAATAGTGTGGGGGGACTCGTCCCTCACACGTTTGAAAACAGCAACTGAATCAATATAAAAAGGCTCAAAGGGCTTAGATCATTGCCCTGTAGTGGTTCAAAGTTATTGTTCCATATAGTGCATTATATTGTTGGTCTATATCTGGTTCTGACTTTGAATGTATTTTGACTATTCTCCTTTCTCCTTCCCTGCGACTCAGTTTTTGTATATTCGCTAATTCTGATTTCTGGCTTCCCTGACCTCGGCTTGTCCTTGACTATTTTCTGTACTTGCTACATTAGCCCTGCCACTCTTAGGTCTGGTATATGTTACCTATTATATTTTATTACACGTTGCATGTTGGGTCTCTTTGTATTGCTCACAATAGTGCTCAGAGAGTATTAGCTACACCTCACTGATGAGGCCCAAAGATGGGCGAAAAGATTGTCGGGTGTTGCTTTATCTCATGTGCAGAGAGAACTTGCTTGCATTTTAGTTTTGGACTGCCCTTATGGGTGTTATCAGTCTGATATGCAGATTGCATAGGTTCTCTATGTAATAGCCAAAGAAAAAAAGTTACCTGCGCTCTTTCCACATCCCTATCTATTTTTAAACAAATAGAGGTTTTTAGTTACCTCCAATGGCCATGAGAGGGTATGCCCACCTGCCACGTCAAGGCAGACCTCTTAGGTGGGTCCTAACGCTAACCATTCGCCTTGCTTCCTTGAGCTTCTGGCAAAGATATCTCTAATGAGACAGAAAGGGGTATTTTTTATATACATCTCTACATGGTTTTTTAACCCTTAATAGGGAACACATGGGATGGGCAGCAGCATTGTAACCTAGCTGTGTGATACAAAAGTGAATACACATACAAAGAAACAAGTCCTGTGCTCAAACTCCCATTACTCCTGGGCGACAGCAATGACCATAGTACACATCAGCCAAAATACATATAGTTAAAAACCAAAGAAAAAAGTTACCTGCGCTCTTTCCACATCCCTATGTATTTTTAAACAAATGGAGGTTTTTAGCTACCTCCAATGGTCATAGGAGGGTATACCCACCTGACACGTCAAGGCAGACCTCTTAGGTGGATCCTAACTCTAACCTATAATAACACAAGTGAGCAAAACATTTTTGAGACTTGAGCGGGGACTAACTGAAGGGCAAGCTTCTGAGTCTCTCTAAGCTTTTGCCTGTTCTCAGAGTTCTGGAACCTTTTTGTTTGCTACAGTTATGTCTGCACTTCAAGGTTTGCATCTCTGGGTCATTTTAGCATCAAAATCATCTCGGTCCCTCCTTAATTGGTAAGTGCCATCTCATTTGTTCTTCTCTATAATTTGTTTTTCCGTCTATGGCACCTCCTTGCTGATTTTAGCAGTGAGACAGTTACAAGATCTTTTGATACTTCTCCTCACCAGTCATAATACAAAAAACTCTACACTGACATATATTTGGCTCTTTATACTGACTTATTGCAAGAAATATGTATCTGATAAAAAATGGCTTGCTCTGGTGTGTTTGACGCTCCACCACAGGGGTGTCTTATGTAGATGAGTCCTCTGTGAAGGGCAGTGAAGTTCATATACTGATCTTGACTGACCTTGGTGAGCTTCACTCTATTGCAGAGAACACCTGGCATTGTGCATGATTTGCCTGCAACTGCTCAGCCATGGAAACCCATTTCAGGAAACTTTCAAAGATAGTTTTTCCAGAGGCAGTTCAGCTTGTGGTGGAGTGACATAATTTCACATGTTTTACTTCGGCATTGAAATGTCAAAATCTTTGGACTAGTGTAGTCCACCACGTTTCCTACGAACTGTTCTTGCTTAGAGATATTTCAAAACTAATTTGCAAATCTCTAGCAGAAAAAAATGGTTTGGCCCACTAACTTGAGGGAAAGGTTACTTTTCTTGACACAATTCGAAATAAAAGTCAACAAGATCTGTGCTTTGCAGTACGGGCTTCTCTATCGCTAATGTTTTTAAGAAGATTCCATGAATGCGTGCTATATTTTATTATTCTCCCCAATAAAAGTCTTGAAAATATCAAATCCATTTTTAGGAGGTCTTGGTTATGCTGTGCTTCAGGATCAAATGAATTCTCTTCTAAAGCTTAAACAGTACAATAAATATTTGACTATTGAATGTTGAAGGAGATCTACTGTTGCTTCCAAGCATTCTATTTTATTTGTTCACTGCTAGAATTTATCTCTTGGAGTGAAATTCTGTTTTGTTGTGGCAGAGGAAAGACAGACAGACAGCTAAACTGACAGACAGTTAAACAAACAGTATACAGAGCCTAAAGCAGAGAATTCTTAAGCAGATCCAGTTCAACAGAGAGTGGATATTTTTCAAGCATTCATTGACAAAATGACCTTGCCAATGTCAGCGAGAGAACTGACAGTGAAATTGAAGCCTGGTTACCCCGCGTCTTGCCATAAAGATACTGCTACAGCTCAGTTCTATAAATCAATCATTAAAAAAAGAGAAGAGATCATAAAAACAGTAAAGAAAGCTGCAGTATTAGAGGTAAAATGACACTTCATTAATTATAATTACTCTGGTGAAATCATCAAGTGTTGCAAAAAAAAAAAACCTCTATAATTAAAAGCTCTGTAGGAAATGATAGAAAAGATACAAAGATTTTTTACATCTACATTTTCAAAGAGAAGAAAATGTGATGTGATTGCAATTTAGAAGATAAGCCTGTCTCACAAATGCTCCATTTAAAAATTCACAGACTATCTTTACATGATTTGTGTTAAGGGAAATGCATCATAGAAATCGCAATGTTTTGTTTTGAAAGGAGAAAGCCCTTTTGTCAGAGAAAGACAGCAATATTAATTGTGTAAATGTGGAACCATTGCGATTTGATAGGAGCATCACAATCAAAGAAAAAGGCAGGCTTAATTACTTACAAAGACTTGCTTCAGTCTTTTCACTGACGGAATCTTTTGTCTGTTAACCATTTATTCTACACATATCCACATGTAACTATCAGATTTCTCCAATTCCAAATGTTCACTCCCAAACTATTACTTTTGGGATGAAAATCGAACTTGAGCATCTTTTAAAATCAAGGAATGGATTCAAAAGTAGAATAAAAAAGAAACAACTGCATCAAGATATAAGGGACATAGCTCTGACAATGAGCTCAGTAAAGAAAATCTACAGCTGGCCCTAACCTGCTTTCAAGCACATGAACCAGTACAAAATTGGTGCCTAGGTCACTTGCTTCACACCCGCAGTGTATTCCCTACCTTTGTGTTCTTTCTGCACCGATGATACTGGCGGATGGCATTATAATCATACCGGAACACAGTGTAACTTAGAATAACGTAACATCTGACAGTGTTAGATGCCCCTGAGAATCTGGCAATCCAAAGGCTTCTAGGTCCAGTGCACAGAATGTTGCTACACGAGCCCTGGAACACTATGCATGCTAGGACACATATAATCTCAGATAGGTAATAGGATAGAATTAATGTACAGATAGACAGATATATAGAAAGACAGACAGATAGATAGACAGACAGACAGACAGACAGACAGATGATAGATGGACGGACAGACAGACAGACTTCACTACTCCCCACATTCTCCTGCTGTATAATGTTGTACAGATGGAGGACATTTAGGGGCTGAAGAGAGATGTAGGGCAGCAAATCTGCAGTGGATTGACTGCCCATAAAATAGTTAACTTAAAGCCAGGTGTGTTGCTGGGGGTGGGGTGGGGGGGGTTAGCGTAGAGAAGGTGGCTGACAGGGGCAGGTGCCTTGAGTGGGGTCCTGAAAAGCCCAGGGTCTAATTTTGACATTTAATTTTTAGCCCAAATCCTCCTGCAATACTCAAAGAGAAATAATACCATGACTTACATTATTAGTGACAATGCAACTTTAATGCACTATATTTGGAGTTAATTACAGAGCACGGCATAGCGGTAATGCAGTGGGTGCAGGATTATTACAGCATGGCTTGAAGTTAATACAGCAGGTTGGGACTTAATAAGTATAGGTTTATATAGTATAATTTATATAACACTCCGAATGTATTCAAGGATTTGATGTCACAATGCGATCTATAGAATTTGTCATGTCATGTTTAGGATTGGACTTGGGTACGGCATAAGGTGAGAATTTGGGGGGGCTTAAGTCAATAGATGTGGGAGGGTGACATAAAATGTATCCTTGGGCTAATAATAACTTGCTTAATGTCAGAAGTAGGTAGTGAATACGTCAATAGGTATACATGAGAAAATGTTAACTGACCAAACAAGACAATGTGAGAACAGTAAATAATCGTCTAGGTATATTTAGGCATTAGAGTATCACGTAACGATAATTCGTTCTGTAAAATGACAAAATTATTTACATAAGAGCAAACATTCAAAAAATATGTGTCAACAGAAAAGATAACTTTGCACAACTAATATGACATCCGACGCAGCTACAGCCATTATCAGAGTGGATCTCAGGCTACGGGCCCAGTACCAGGTTCAGACGATCCCCACCAGTGGCAGGAGTGGTGCATGTTTAGGAATATTCAGGTAATATACAGCAGAAGCACAGCAGATCAGAGCTCTCCCGAGCCCCAGATTTCTTTTCATCATGAGTAATAATATTCTTTTTATTTGTACATGACAGTATCTCATCGGCCTTTGGACCTGGTGATTGACATTGTACATTATTGCCAAGCCTAGAAATTGTTTAAAGTATTATTTTAGTAAAAAGTCATATCGCTACCTTAATCGTCCCTAAATGACAAACTGAATTTTACTTTAGTTCTCAAAACGCACAACTTTGTGTTTATCTGTATTGCATCTCATCTACCACTTACTCGTCAAGTCCCAAAAATTTTGATGACCCTCGTAAGAAAATAAACTTTATGTACACATTCTGTTACTGTATCTAAATTTTCTGTTATCAGCAAACAATGGCATGTCAATTTCATTTATTCTTATTGCTTTTTTGACTATCTGTTGTAATTTTTTTTTTAATTTAGCCAATTTCTCATATTACCTTTACATATCTCTACCCTTAATGCTCCCGCGTTTGTCGTCATTTACCAATTCCGTGAAACGTCTCTTTCTTTCCACCTTAAATTATAAGCATGGCCACCCTCTATCTTTCCCATTTATTCCGTGCCTTATGAAATTGTATCGCCATTCAAATTATCTGCCCAGTCATGTGTTTCACCTCCCCGAGTTTCTGTAAAACCAATTATGTCATACTGTTTATCACATGCCAATAATTCCATCCCCCCATTTTGTTAATTAAGCTACTTGCATTAGCAAGCAGACATTTAAAGGTTACCATCAATCTTGAGATTTAATTTAAAAAAAATTCACTGATACCTCCTTATTATTTTGTGCTGCTCCCGACATTTCCCAACTATTGCTTAACTTAAAGACCAGACTCTCTTCCATCTTAGGCTTGCTAGCCTCTATGTAGATCCATTCCACTAAATCAATAACTGCAGGTTTTAATCTTGTAATGCATGACCCTCTTCTGTTCATTTGTAGATTCCACATCTATTAACATTTCCCTGTTCTGTCCTCCCTTTTTCATTTAAAGCATTTTTCCCCTGTCTAACCATCTTCCGCCTAAGCTGGCACTCAATCCTAAAACAAAATGGCTAAAATACCAACAGAAGGAAATGAACCCTAGAGACTTTTGTACAAAGCAGAGCAATTTCATTAAACTAAAATGACTACAATACACTAAATAATATGTACCATCACATTGTCTCTTCTACCAATTTTGCCAGGTAGGCTTTTCAAGAGAAGTTACAAGCTCCAAAGGCAATATTTCTAGTACCTGCTGAGGCTACACATTCAAATCCCGACAGAGTCAACTCAGCATTCTATCCTTCTGAGGTCGATAAAAAAAATGCCATTCAGTTGAGTAATAATAAAATCGATACCCCAAGATATACCTGGATAGTTATTAAAAAATCGAAACTTACTAATCCATTTATCATTATTATTATTATTTTGAGATACTGACAAAATTCAAGATTTGCATTAATTCCAATAAAGAAAAATATGAGGAAAAATGAAGATACCAAGCCATTCTTTATTTTTAGATTCAGACCTATATACACACGAGTAAATAATTAATAGCGCTATTTAGCAAGAATATAACCCATAAAATATAGATAACATCTGTCAGGTATAGTGTGTAATCTCAGTTTATTTAGGGCCCTGTGGAAGCACCTGGTAGCTGATACCTAATGGCAAGATACAGATGTAGCACTCACAAAGCCTATTCTGGCTTAAAAGGAATATATATCACTGGGGAAAAACATTTGCGTTTATTTTTCAAATGCATCGCATTGTTATGAAATCCAGGGTTATCTAGAATGTAACTGTGCAAGTTTAGATATTTTAAGCCTGCTATTCTGATCTTGAAACCTTGGATGCATAAATCAATTATGACTTTTTTGTATACTGTTCTAGCAGTAGGATAAAAGGCGCACAGTAACAAAAAAAACAAAAACAGCAAAAATAATAATAAAATGACTGTCTGTCTTATCTATCTAAGCTATCTATCTAATCTATCTATATGTCTGGTTTCTTTTTTTTTATTCTCAGCAGTATGTTTATTAATGGATTAAAGTACAAATGCCTTCACATCTTTTTTTATTTTATTTTTTTTATAAAATATGATCAGTCATTAATACACACACAATACAATAATAATGTGTAATTATACAGATTCTCTTCATAATGTATGAAGAGAACCAGAGAGCACCCCTATTCACTACCCTGAGCTGCTGCATAGATCGCACACCCAAAGACCATTTTTATATTTTTCAATTCATTTTTTACCTTTTGACTCTCCCTTCTGAAAGCACGCGTTGTCCAAAACCTTTTTTGTTTTTTAAACACACCAGCAATACAGGGAGTGCAGAATTATTAGGCAAGTTGTATTTTTGAGGATTAATTTTATTATTGAACAACAACCATGTTCTCAATGAACCCAAAAAACTCATTAATATCAAAGCTGAATATTTTTGGAAGTAGTTTTTAGTTTGTTTTTAGTTATAGCTATGTTAGGGGGATATCTGTGTGTGCAGGTGACTATTACTGTGCATAATTATTAGGCAACTTAACAAAAAACAAATATATACCCATTTCAATTATTTATTATTACCAGTGAAACCAATATAACATCTCAACATTCACAAATATACATTTCTGACATTCAAAAACAAAACAAAAACAAATCAGTGACCAATATAGCCACCTTTCTTTGCAAGGACACTCAAAAGCCTGCCATCCATGGATTCTGTCAGTGTTTTGATCTGTTCACCATCAACATTGCGTGCAGCAGCAACCACAGCCTCCCAGACACTGTTCAGAGAGGTGTACTGTTTTCCCTCCTTGTAAATCTCACATTTGATGATGGACCACAGGTTCTCAATGGGGTTCAGATCAGGTGAACAAGGAGGCCATGTCATTAGATTTTCTTCTTTTATACCCTTTCTTGCCAGCCACGCTGTGGAGTACTTGGACGCGTGTGATGGAGCATTGTCCTGCATGAAAATCATGTTTTTCTTGAAGGATGCAGACTTCTTCCTGTACCACTGCTTGAAGAAGGTGTCTTCCAGGAACTGGCAGTAGGACTGGGAGTTGAGCTTGACTCCATCCTCAACCCGAAAAGGCCCCACAAGCTCATCTTTGATGATACCAGCCCAAACCAGTACTCCACCTCCACCTTGCTGGCGTCTGAGTCGGACTGGAGCTCTCTGCCCTTTACCAATCCAGCCACGGGCCCATCCATCTGGCCCATCAAGACTCACTCTCATTTCATCAGTCCATAAAACCTTAGAAAAATCAGTCTTGAGATATTTCTTGGCCCAGTCTTGACGTTTCAGCTTGTGTGTCTTGTTCAGTGGTGGTCGTCTTTCAGCCTTTCTTACCTTGGCCATGTCTCTGAGTATTGCACACCTTGTGCTTTTGGGCACTCCAGTGATGTTGCAGCTCTGAAATATGGCCAAACTGGTGGCAAGTGGCATCGTGGCAGCTGCACGCTTGACTTTTCTCAGTTCATGGGCAGTTATTTTGCGCCTTGGTTTTTCCACACGCTTCTTGCGACCCTGTTGACTATTTTGAATGAAACGCATGATTGTTCGATGATCACGCTTCAGAAGCTTTGCAATTTTAAGAGTGCTGCATCCCTCTGCGAGATATCTCACTATTTTTGACTTTTCTGAGCTTGTCAAGTCCTTCTTTTGACCCATTTTGCCAAAGAAAAGGAAGTTGCCTAATAATTATGCACACCTGATATAGGGTGTTGATGTCATTAGACCACACCCCTTCTCATTACAGAGATGCACATCACCTAATATGCTTAATTGGTAGTAGGCTTTCGAGCCTATACAGCTTGGAGTAAGACAACATGCATAAAGAGGATGATGTGGTCAAAATACTCATTTGCATAATAATTCTGCACTCCCTGTATATGAATACACAGAGGTATCCTCAATAGAGATGAAAGAATATGGGACTCAAAAAATGTGAATTTTTTTGTTTTACCAACACAGACAATAAGCACAGATAGAAATACAAAACAAGAGGCCAGAACACAAGAAAATAAAATCCCATTATTAGGAAGCTGTTGAAGGGTGCTATGTTTGCTTATTTTCTTTTGCAACTTTTACATGTTTTATCTTAAATCTATCTCACTATAACAGATGTTGTGTGATGGAAAGCCATTGTGACACCAACATGCATCTGCAGACCTTTAAGGCAATTTGTGCATCTGTATTTTTTTTAAATCATTTTAATAAATTGACTTAGAAAACAGATTTCTGATGTCTGAAAAAATAAGAATTTCAACTTCAACTTCAATTTCAAGAATTTCTAAGTATGAATGAATGGATCCGCGGTTGAGTGGTTGGATGGATAAATAGATGACAGACAGACAGATAGATACATAGATACATACATACATATATACATACATACATAGACAGACAGATAGATAACCTCATGCATTTTATACTATGCCTTGCATAAATATAGGTACAGGTCCAAAATGCGTGTAGCAGGGTGTAGTAAGGCACCTAACCATTAAGGAAGCTTCCATTTCTTAGTTACCTAAATTACTTTAGCTAAATAAAGCAGTTTTAGTGTATAGATCATTCCCCTGCAATTTCACTGCTCAATTCACTGTCATTTAGGAGTTAAATCACTTTGTTTCTGTTTATGCAGCCCTAGCCACACCTCCCCTGGCTATGATTGACAGAGCCTGCATGAAAAAAACTGGTTTCATTTTCAAATTTACCTTAAATAATTGTATCTCAATCTCTAAATTGAACTTTAATTACATACAGGAGGCTCTTGCAGGGTCTAGCAAGCTATTAACATAGCAGGGGATCAGAAAATCTTAATTAAACAGAACTTGCAATAAAGAAAACCTAAATAGGGCTCTCTTTACAGGAAGTGTTTATGGAAGGCTGTGCAAGTCACATGCAGGGAGGTGTGACTAGGGTTCATAAACAACGGGATTTAACTCCTAAATGGCAGAGGATTGAGCAGTGAGGCTGCAGGGGCATGTTCTATACAGCAAAACTGCTTCATTAAGCTAAAGTTGTTCAGGTGATTATAGTGTCCCTTTAAATATTGCTGTTGTTATGAAACATGCCTTCCACTTCACTAGCTCTCATCACACAGTGTGCACATGGTTAAAACAAAAAGATATTGATAGACTTCAACCATGTCAGCTACTCCTGACTCACTATTATAACTCAGTACCCAGTGTACACAGGATTAAAGCAGAAGGATACTGGTAGACTCTTAATTTCCTTTGCAGCTGGCAATATACTTTTTCTGCAATTATAATATGGAGTCAAGAATTAGCAGGCATGGTTAACAAAGGCAAAAACCATTACAGATTAAACAGACTGAAGTCAGAATCAGATCAGTCCTCAGAGTCACAGCCCCAATCCTGCGGTTTAAAGCATCACAATTGTTCAACTAGTCACAGCACGAGTGTCTCAGGTCTCAGTTGCAGATTGACTGAGCACTTTAAAGAACATGGTGGGTATGGTCAGAAATATCCTCCTCCTCTTGTTATGCTAGGGCTTCCATGGCTTTATACATATATTAATTATATATTTGAATACATTATCTTGCTTAATCATCCCTTAGGCAGTCACTGTGGCTATTGACGGAGAGAAAATGATAATATACACATACACTTAGCTCAAGCCAAGAGCTGCTGCTGCTGTGCTCTCCCTGTTCTACTTCCAAGATTGCTTCTCACTTCTTTCTCCTGTGGGCACTGTAACCAAACTCCCTGGTGTTTAGACAATGATGGCCCCTGAATAGAGAGACCAATAGTATGCATCCACTCATGGGCAGCTGACTTTGTTCCCTAAATAGCAACTCAATCAAAATTCCTGAAATTCCTTCGTAAAGGACACTATACATGCGCAAAACCTGCTGAAACAGGGCAGAAGCCCTTTTTTTTGACATGCCTAGATGCTTTCAAGTTAGCTTCTCCAAACAGCTACCAATGAGGGGTAAGGGTCCTGCTGAATGAAAACTATTACAGAATTAAGGAGAGATACAATTTTTTTCCCCATATTTATGGACTTATCACCATCCCTTCTGAAAAAAAAATTGTAGCGTTTCTAAACTTCGACCAATACATTTTTCCCCATATAAAACTGGTGGGTGCTGCCCCAAGTGTCCCTATGGACGTGCCTCCACTGGATAAGGTAAAAAGTGACCAATAGAGGAGAAAAATAGGAGAAACGTCAAAAATATATAAGCGTATTAAATATATATTTAATATGTAATAATGAAATATATATATATTTTTATACTTCTTTTTTTCCCCTCTAGTGGTTATTTCTTCACACTTGATCAATGAACCAAATGCTGGGGAAATGCTCTTATCAGTGTACTTCAAAATATATAACGGATATTTACTGTATATACTGAGTAGCCCATTATCATACCATTTTGGTTTGTCTAAACCATTTTTTTCTTGAAACAATTGCATGGCTGAAATTTGTCGGAAGCAAAACACCACATGGACGGAAACCCAAATCTCACAAAACAATTGTTTTTATTTGACATAATTGATTCGGACAAACTGAATTTTTCTGCTGTGTATAAGGCCAATAGATATAAACAGACAGAAAGACAGGCAGACATACAGAGAGATAGACAGGCAAACAGAAAGACACATAGAGAGAGATGGACAGGCATCCATAGACTTGAGACGAGTGATTGTGTGTATGGTTTCAATGTGAAAGACACAACAATAACAGGGGTAATTAAAATCATTACACCTCTTCTTTCCAGTTTTAAGGTAGTGTCTTTCCTAAAATCATATTTTGTATCTACGTTTTCCAGTCAAATAGTGCGTGCACCAGTATTCTGTGCCCCTTTAACAAGTAAATGAAAGTGTGAAAGGGGAGATCGACTAGAAGGAGGAGGGATGCTCTGGGGGGCACAAAAATAACCCCATCATATGCTAATATATTTTAATATACACACATAAAGACAACGTTGACAATCTTACACAATACACTCGCATTATAGGGTTCCTGTGTGTAATTATAATATGTGCATTTGATAATTATATACTTACTGTATGATGCATGCTGAAATACAGACGTGTGTGTCGGGACAATACATCTCTGAAATGTATTTAACCCTTTTACGTACAAATGGGTCAGACTGGAGACATAATATTCATGCATCTGTCAGCTGTAATGTATGCTTCTGCATTTCCATAAATTTCATAGCTGTTATGTAGAATTTATATTAACATACTGAAAGCCCCAATATAGAGGCATGATGGCACCCTGCCAGAACAGCTGAACAGAGCAGGTCTATGTGTAGACAGTAGAACCACTGTTTATAAGGACATCTGTGTGTTAAAGCCGAACCAGCGAATGTAAAGCTATCACCCTGGAGAATCTATAGATAAACTGCAGAGTGCAATGCAATTTCACTTCCCAAATGCCTTGTCCATGTCATTAATAAGTCCCAAATGAATCTCCAAATCTCATGGAATCAGCAGTTTACGCCATGTTTAAAAAAATGGCTTATGCTGTCGCCTAGCCACAAAAGATAACATTTCAGCTCAAACCATAACAGGTAACCCCGTAGACAGTCTTTCTCAATTATTATGCCATTTGATTTGGGTCAAAGGTTTATTAAGACAGCATATGGCACGTTCAGAATCATCCAAATTAACTGCCATCTGAGGCTTTTGGTTGAATATCAGAAACTTTCTAGAAATTTAAATTTGGACCTACATGGACATTATTTTATGGCCTATGATTAACAAGGTGTATGTAGTTCATAAGTAAATGTGAAATTATTAATTAGGTGACCCCTTTGTGAGGTCACCTTGTGCCCTGGCATGCAAAATAATTACTCCAATAATCATTCATTTGCATACCAAGTCACAAGGTGATGTCATAAAGCGAATGGGCTAACTATTCCCTTGTGTCGTACTTTTGCTAACATGATTTGCATATCTGTGCTTTAAGGGTTTCTTCAGCCCATCTCAAATAATGTTAAACACAGTTTAGGTGATAAATATCTTTTAACAAACGTTAGACATAAATAGATATGGATTTTTTATTTGCAATGCCCTATAGATCCCTTGACATCTGCTGTACCCAAATGAATCCACCACAGCAGATATTACTGTTTAGAGATTCAAAATTAAAAATCCACTCTACTATAATTAAGCTTGACACATTTTCTAGTCAACACATATGCAAATGAGCCCACATTATTCTACAAATACAAATTCCTCGTTCTGCACATCTACAAATCCATCACAAGTTCATTTGAATTAGGTTGCATTGAAAATTTAAGCGGATAAGGGATATATAGCAGAATATTTGCTGAAATGCTGCTAGCAGGATGCTAGTGCGTATTGTTCAGATAACTGCACTGAGCAGCAGAATGTAGTTGGGTTGGAAAGTTCAGAAAAAGACAAAGCAGCTTTTAGTTAATATCTTGCCAAAAATGGCAAAAAATTATAAGACAGAAACAGGAAACTTAGGACTGAGGGAAAGGAAATTGCTTAGAAAGAGAAAATGTAAAATTATGAAAAAAGACAAGACAAGACAAGAAAAAGAGCACGATAAGAATATACACGTCAAGAAAACTTAGGTTCACGCAAATCATTTTGTCCAAAGAAAATAATCAATTTGGTTGATGTCATGGTTTGGATTGTCCAAACATTGTGAGTTTTAATATTTTTGCACTGGGCTCTTTAGATAGCTTGTATTTACTATAGCATTATAATATTTAGAGCTTATTCTATGGGAGTGGAACTAAACTGCGATCGCATTAGCCCTGCATGCTATACATGCCAATGATCCAGCACAGAGATGGTGGGAAGGTCACAATTTGTTTCACTGTAAATGTTACAATTGTTTGCTATATTGTTTTTACTGTACTGACTTTTTACTGTCTCCAACGCCTATAATAAGTTTTTCTCCCTCTGGCCTAAATATTTTTTCACCTGATTTATATCTGGGGTGACTCCTTTTATAGGATGTTATGGTATCACTGCCTTTTTTCTTAATGCCCCTATTTTTCTACATGCTACTAGTCTTACGCATTACTAGTCTATAATTGTTTGCATACTCATATTTGGACACATGGGGACAATAAGGCTTGGGAACTGGTATAGGTAGCGATGCCAGTGGTGGATGATGTCACTCAACCACTTTGTCACGGGACCTCTCTTTCATCTTCCCGGGTTATTTAAAGATGGTTCTGCATTGGTAACACTTGGAAAAATACATGAGACTGAAACATTGACTTGAATTATTAATTATTAAAGGACCACTATAGTGCCAGGAAAACAAACTTGTTTTCCTGGCACGATAGTGCCCTGAGGATGCCCCCCATCCCCAGGGTCCCACTCCCGTGGCACTGAAGGGGGAGGAAGGGGTTAATCCCTTACCTTTTTTCCAGCGCCGGGCTCCCTCGGCGCTGGGACTCTTCTCCCTCTTCTGACGTCCCTGCCTGAATGCACATGTGTGGCAAGAGCCGCGCACGCATTCGGCCAGTCCATAGGAAAGCATTCTCAATGCTTTCCTATGGACGCTTGCGTCTTCTCACTGTGAAAATCACAGTGAGAAGCACGGAAGTGCCTCTAGCGGCTGTCAATGAGACAACCACTAGAGGCTGGATTAACCCATAGGTAAACATAGCAGTTTCTCTGAAACTGCCATGTTTACAGCAAAAAGGGTTAAACCTAGCTGGACCCGGCACCCAGACCACTTCATTGAGCTGAAGTGGTCTGGGTGCCTATAGTGGTCCTTTAATTGATTTAATAAATGTGTTATTTTTTCCCAGAAACAACTCCAGTGAGTGAACTCCTTCTCTGTGTATATAGATGATAGACAGACAGATTTTATAGATATCCCACAACGGTAATTGTTAGCAAAAGTTACTGAAACAGAAATTGAAATGTTGTTTCGAAATTATTGTAACAAATGAACCACAGAGCACAGTTTTGTCAGCAAGATCTAACAGCAATCTGAAAAGCCACAGAAAATCAAACACAAGTTGACCCTGGGGAAAGAGGACTAACTGGAATGAAGACGTTAGCTGGTCATATTGGAAAATCCTACAGGGCAACTATTATTTTGTTTTCTAGAAATCTATCTACCCTTTGCAGCCTTAAAGTGGCACTAATGCTTGTAATTTCTTTGTTAGTTATGTTAAATTAATGTCTCATTGTGTACATGGCAAAAATAAAGCATGTCAGTGTTGCAGTGTACGTAGTTTAGACTGCGTGCACACTAATGTGCCTGTGAGATCTGCTTTGTTATTGTATGGTTTAAGTTGAAGGGGCACTCCACTGCAGTTCCCCTTCCTCCCCGCCCCCATTCCCCCCCAACAACAACAGCAAAGCACTGTTTAGGAGATATACCTTCAATGAAAACAGGCATGCATTAAATTATTTATTCAATTCATTTGGGATATCTCTAAAAAGAGCTTGCAAATTTGTGGGAAATTGTCGATTCTACCTTGTGTGAACATATATGCTCAGGGATAGGATGGTGGTAGGGGGGCAATGGGAGACAAATTAAAGGGGGAGGTGGGCAAGTTAAAGGGGGAGGCATTAGTCATGGGGATTACCCCAAAAAATACCAATTTCTTTTTTATCCATTGCTGATAGGCATACATAATAAGACAGATAAACTCCTGTCCTACATTTGAGTTAGTGTAGTGTTACTTCTTATTCTATTTCTGTTTCAGGCTCTGTGATTTTCTCTCTGGCTCTCGAAAGCAGGAGGCAGATGGAGTCGCTGCGTGTTAAGTTTTAACATCAAAATGTGTGTGAAATGTTCGCAGTTTTTAGAGTGTGAGTGCAGCAGTTTGTGTTTGCACACATGGCACTGCAATCAACAAGAAAGCGAAAAGAAAAAAATGTGCTTCTGCAATTACAAAACTTCATTTATTCAGGTACATATATAAAAAATGGTTTTAAGGTTGATAAAGCATCATGGGAACTGCCATTCTACAACAACTGGTGATTTACTATTCAGCTACTCCTGCCACATAAAAACTTCTTGTATTCACTAAACTCTTGTTTTTCACTTATTTACATATGACTAGACAGACTCCGTAAGTCCAAAGAACAATCTAGGCATGGACCTCTTGCTCACTGAGTGATAGCAGCTAGACCAGGGGTAGGCGACTCTCCACACTCCAGATGTTGGGGCCTATATCTCCCATAATACTTTTACAGCCATAATGCCCACAAAGCATCAGGGGAGATGTAGTCCACAACATCTGGAGTGCTGAAGGTTAACTACCCTTGCAGTAGGTCATACAGAGGGATTTTAGAAGTGAACTGCCCTCACAGTTGTTCCCTGAGTAGGGACCCACCAAAGGTCAAGCTGTTCTTAGCTATACAAATGTATAAACTAATGAATATATAATATATATAATTAATGAATGGGCGCACTAACAGCACTTCCAGAATGTGATTTAAACTCCAGACCTGACGCACACAGCAAATGTTCAGTTTCAGTGGTTTGACCCTTCATGTGATGCAATCCAACCCCTGCATTGCCACAGTGCTTGTACATATGTATAGGTCTATGTGAGCCCTTTACTTTTCAAATTGCCATAGGAACTTGTGTACACATGGTAGCAGGTTGCACATTACAGGATGCATATTTTGTGGTATCCCCTGCTTTACTAAGCCATTTGCATGTTTTCTAGCACATCTAGCATACTTTTTGTACTTCATTTCTCAGTTTGCTATCACAGATTCATGTTTATGTATAGGTTGCCTTAGGAACCATTAGATGCACATTACTGTGCATAGTCGTCCTTTTTGCATATGTCATAAAACCATAACCTTAAACCCCCCAAAAAACACGGACACCAGATTTAAAGTGTATAAAATATCACAGCTTTAATTATATATATATATATATATATATATATACATATATATATATATATATATATATATATATATATATATATATATATATATATATATATATATATATATATATATATATATTTATTTGTGTTAGGTGCTCATGATAGTACAGAGTAAAATACCATAATGAAATGTAGGATAGTAAAAAGAGCAAGTCGGTTGTGGTGTGCCGGAACCGATGATGAGGTAGGCCTGAGAAAAAAGAGGGCTTACCAAGGAAAAGAAATAGAAAGGAAATAATGTTAAAATGTGGTGTGGTGGGAGGGTCATTCAACACTGACCTCGAACGGTAAGGAGCAAGGTAAGGGGTGTGCCTTAAGTAGGCTAGGAGTGGATACCAAGCACCTCCCACAAATACAGGCCAAATTGTCTTAATACTTGTGTTAGGTGCTCATGATAGTACAGAGTAAAATACCATAATGAAATGTAGGATAGTAAAAAGAGCAAGTCGGTTTTGGTGTGCCTGAACCGGCAATGAGGTAGGCCTGAGAAAGAACAGGGCAAAAATTAAGTAATCAAATTTATTACAGACAACCAATACAGATACATATATCAACCAGACATGTTTTTGAAAGCATCCCTTAATTCTTGTACTGGGTTCGGTATGTACCGTGAGTAAGCACATGATTTCCAGCGCCCCAGTGTTTTTATAACATGAACTGGAATGTTGACACTGGAAGCTGTGGATGCCGCCCCTGTGCAGAAGGAGTGCCCTGAGTAGTTACCGTGTTTCCCCGAAAATAAACCCTACCCCGAAAATAAGCCCTAGTCGGATTTTCGGGGTGGGCTGTAATATAAGCCCTACCCCGAAAATAAGACCTAGGCATTGTACCTTTTCGGCGAGACTTCCTTCTTCTACTGTAGGAGGAGCGTTGCGGGCCGCGGCATCGCGCAACGTGATGACGACATTTCGCAGCGCCGTCAGTCTGCCTTCACGGATCTTCAGCGGAAGGATCCATTTCCAGGCGGTGAGGCTCCCAGTGGTCGGACTCGGCAAGGAAACTTTGAAATGTGAGTACCGCTAGATATTTTATGTCTGGGACTGAATTAATTAAAGGGGGCGGGGGGTGAATTAATTAAAGGGGGGGTGAATTAAAGGGTGGGCTGGATTAATTAGAGGGGGGTGAATTAATTAAAGGGGGGGTGAATTAATTAAGGGGAGGTGAATTAATTAGAGGGGGCTGGATTAATTAGAGGGGGTGAATTAATTAAAGGGGTGGTGAATTAATTAAAGGGTGGGCTGGATTAATTAGAGGGGGGTGAATTAATTAAAGGGGGGTGAATTAATTAAAGGGGGGTGAATTAATTAAAGGGTGGGCTGGATTAATTAGAGGGGGTGAATTAATTAAAGGGGGGTGAATTAATTAAAGGGTGGGCTGGATTAATTAGAGGGGGTGAATTAATTAAAGGGGTGGTGAATTAATTAAAGGGTGGGCTGGATTAATTAGAGGGGGGTGAATTAATTAAAGGGGTGGTGAATTAATTAAAGGGTGGGCTGGATTAATTAGAGGGGGTGAATTAATTAAAGGGTGGGCTGGATTAATTAGAGGGGGTGGATTAATTAGAGGGGGTGGATTTATTAAAGGGGGGGTGGATTAATTAAAGGGGGGGTTCAATGTACATACCGGTACCGTAAATAAATAAGCCCTACCCTGAAAATAAGCCCTAGTGTGTTTTTTGTGACTAAAATTAATATAAGACCCGGTCTTATTTTCGGAGAAACACGGTAGCTGCGTTGAGGCCCAGTTGAGTGAGTAAAGACCTGACGTAGGTCATGAAGGTTGTAGTGGTGAGTACCGACCTTTGTAATAGGAATAATGGTTGTGTTGGTAGTAAATTATGATGCTGTATGTATGCATCAATAATCTTGACGGGGCACCACCTGTTGTGCGTGGGATAGTATGTTATTTTTACTGGTGCATGCTGACTGGTTTTGGAGTGAGGTAGAGTCAGGATGTAATTATCCATGTGTTTTGTTAAGTGGGAATAGAGGAGAATAATAAGGGGTGTAAGGGGTGTGCCTTAAGTAGGCTAGGAGTGGATACCAAGCACCTCCCAAATACAAATTGCCCTAATACATATATATATATATATATATATATATATATATATATAAAACACAAAATGGGTCATTGCCAAACATACCCAATTTTAACATAAACACATAATTCACCCCAACTTTTAACAGTGCTATACCCAGTGACAATGACCCATAACATAAGCTAATAATAATCAATATAACAAGATATGAATAACATAGCATAAAACACAGCAACAACAGGCATCATACTCCAAGTGATTTAACATTGAAGGGGTATACCGAGATACCCCTACACACCCAGGTTGAAAACCACCTACGGCTCCAACCTACCAATTAATAAATTCAACCATGTGAATATTGTTACCAAACTTCCAAACATCACAGCTACTAATCCTACCTATCCCCAATGTCTTATCCAGCCCCCACTACAGCTCAGAGCTTGACTCCTCTAGCTATCTGAACGCCCCACCCCTGCTGCAACGCCTTCCTGAAAACCCATATTAAGAAAGTCGTTACCTACGTCAGAGAGGTGCACCCCATCATGCTAAAAATAACTGGGAGGCCTTGCTTCCAATTCAACATGTCTCACAACTATACCCCCAGTACGTCGAAAATTGGACAATATCTTGTTAACTTTCCCCCTGCTCCTAGCCACTGCCACAGAATCCCTAGCATGACGCCAATGGAACCGGGGCACCATCTCTGACCAAATTAATAATACACCAGGCACCATCGCCCTCAACTTATCTATGTCCAGCTTCATACATTGCGCCTGTTCCCTTTGTGGCACCCGACCCAATCATTACCCCCTGCATGTAGCAACAGAAAATCCGGTGACTGCCCTGAACCTAAACACCTAAAAATCTCTGAACAAACTTCCCTCCATCCAAAACCCCAATAGCCACACCAATATAACTGGACCAAGCATTGTGGAAAGCCCAGCTGTCCTCCATGATGTCTAACTGCAGCTCTCTTGTTTGTCCAATGAACCCCTGGCCGAACCCCTGGCCAGTAACGTTTGTGGGGCTGCAGTCCTATCTCCGCCGTCCAAGGACCCAGGAGTCAATGCCAACAATCTGGGACCCATTTCCTGGACCCGTGCCTGGTCCGTGGAAGGACGCACAAGCGATCTGCAAGGAGATGAAGACATGGGTAGGGCATCTATCTTGCTCCTGACCTGCTCACCTTCCAAATGAGTACCCCTACTCAAGTTGTCCAAGCCTCGTCTGTCATCCTGGCCCTTGTGGCTGTCATAAATTGCTAACTTGCCCACTTGCCTCCTATCAAGGGAGCGTCTGCTATCAGACCAGGAATCACTCCCCCTATCTAACGGCAAATTAGCTGACTGGGATGGCCGTGCTCTCCCTGACCGCTCCCTTAAGGAACACCAGTCACTGTGTGTTTCTGTGAGTGTATGTGTGTATGTGTGTGTGTCTGTGAGTGTATGTGTGTGTGTGTCTGAGTATGTGTGTGTCTGTGAGTGTATGTGTGTCTGAGTATGTATGTATGTATGTGTGTGTGTGTCTCTGTATGCATGTGTGTGTGTGGGTCTGTGAGTGTATGTGTGTGTCTGTGAGTGTATGTGTGTGTGTGTGTCTGAGAACATGTGTGTGTATGTGAGTGTATGTGTGTGTGTCTGTGAGTGTGTGTCTGAGTATGTGTGTGTCTGTGAGTGTGTGTGTGTGTGTGTATGTGTGTGTGAGTGTATGTGATAGTGTGTGTCTGTGTATGAGTGTATGTGTGTGTATCTGTGTGTATGTGTGTGTGAGTGTATGTGTCTGTGATAGTGTGTGTCTGTGTGTGTGTATGAGTGTTAGTGTGTGTATGAGTGTATGTGTGTGTATCTGTGTGTATGTGTGTGTGTCTGTGAGCGTATGTGTGCACCTGTCAGTGTGTGTGCAGGCATTTATATATGCATACAAGTGTGTATTATTTTTTTTGGGGGGGGGTGGATCTTGGGTGAGTTCCCACACTTGATTCCCCAGGACTTGACCCCTGCCACCCACCATAAGGCCCGTCACCAGGAATGTCCGTTCTCAAGAACTGCAGACCGAATTCAGTCCATTAGAGCTGAAAAAAACAAAGCAGAAAACACCACACAAACCTGCAGCACACAACAACAGGTAAGTATGGCTAATGAAAATTGCCCCAAATCTAAAATGTCCATTATTAATAACTGATTTCAAATTAAGTCCCGACCCCACAACCACCTAGCCAATAAACACCCACCACTCAAGGCTTTGTCAAGGCCCATTCCCTTAGCGTGGCTGGTCCCTGGTCTACCTGATCACACCTCACATGGTGTCTTTGGTCACATAGTTTTTACTCTGCTGACATCACTTCCTGGTCCTGATGCCCTGTAGGATGAGGATTTGATTGCTTCACCTGATTAGTGTAATTATTATGTTTTTAATAAATATGAATGTTTGTGGGAATTGCATTTTTCTTAATAATGACACTGAATTGTCAAAACGTTGAACTGCACATTTGCTGTGTGTGTCATGTATTGAGTTTAAAACAATAAACCACATTCGCAAAATCCTGTAAATCTTGTAAGTTCTAAAATGAGCACGGGTAAGCACTGAGGCTGGTATTTAGCAACTTGTTTTCCAGAAAAGTGCCAGATAAGGTGTGTGTGTAATGTGAGAGGCACTACCTATGAGTTAGGACATTGGGTAAGTATGCCACAAAGAGTTCTGACGAGATTTAAGATAAATTGGCAGGGACAGGTAAGGTCCTAACTGCTTTGCCAAAAGGCAGAATTGCAGGGCACCAAGTATGATTTGGGGCGAGGGGCAAAATATCACCGTAGTTGAGGATGCAAGTTGGCCTAGATGGACAGTTACTTTGTGACACTAAAAGCTGAAACACTACCTAGGGCCAACTAAGGCCAGACCAAACCTCGAGTAATTGCTGTTAAGGTAGGTAAAGAAAGTAAAATGAGCCCAGAACAAGTAAAATACCTGTTACTGCACAAATACAGAAGAAAATGTAATCAATATTTTAATTACCCAATTGACCGTGTATGCTAAAATAGGTGCAAATATTTAATAGCTGGTATGTGTGAAGCATACATGGTGAGGCTTGATATACTGATCGTTTTTTAATGTGAATATATATATATATATATATATATATATATATATATATATATATGAGAAAGGCCCCAAATGAGGTGTCCAGTATACATGAATATCACGACTCCTGTAACTTACATAGCAAGAAGCGTGGATGCATATATAACACAAAATATCACCTTATGGTTAACCAGACACATGTTTTGAGCAACTGAGGCATATAAAACAAAACCGCGAGGAACGTGTGGAGTTACTGAAATTAACACTTAAAATTATAGAACGTCATATAAAAGAGTGAATGACAGGCCCCAAACAAAACCTGGTAAACTGATTGAGTAGTGAGGTGTGCATACTTCATACCCCTAAGCAATCGAGACTGCTATTTACAGAAATTGCCAAATAAACAAGCTAAATTGAACAGTGAGAAACTATAAGTGTAAACCTTACTATGGATGAAGAGAGTTTTGTTGTTATGAACAGCGTCCCTATCAGGGACATATTAGCCGCGAGGCAAACAAGGCATTTGCCTTAGGCGGCATTTTCCAGGGGGCGGCAAAAAACGCTGCCCCCAAATGCCCAGGGCAAATGTCTTGTTAGCCTCACGGCTAACTGACATGCTGGCCTGGCGGGTGGCTGGCGAGGGAGCACTTCCTCTGAGCGATCTGCTCAGCTCCCTCGCGCGCTGCAGAGTGAGGCTGGAAGCCAGAAGATGATGTCATATTCTGGCTCCCAGCCTCACTCTGCGGCGCGCGAGGGAGCTGAGCAGACAGCTCAGGGGAAGACCTCTCTCGCCAGCCGCCTGCTAGCGCCACCCGCCAGCGCCCCCCGACCGCCCAGCAGCCACTGGACCCCAGGGAGAAAGACAACCCCACCTACCCCCCAGCATTCCCAAAGGTAAGGAGGGGGGGGAGGTTTAATAAATAAAAAAAAATATGTTAATGTAAGTGATTGTGTGCATATATATCTGTTAGTGAGTGTGTATGCCTGTTAGTGAGTGTGTGTGTCTGTGTCTGTTAGTGTGTGTGTGTTCCTGTTAGTGAGTGTGTGTGTCTGTTAGTGTGTGTGTGTTTCTGTTAGTGAGTGTGTGTGTGTGTGTGTCTGTTAGTGTGTGTGTGTCCGTTAGTGAGTGTATGTGTGTGTCCGTTAGTGTGTTCGTTGTGTGTTTCTGTGAGTGTGTGTGTCTGTTAATGAGTGTGTGTGTCTGTTAATGAGTGTGTGTGTCTGTTAGTGTGTGTGTGTCTGCTAGTGTGTGAGTGTGTCTGCTAGTGAGTGTGTCTGTTAGTGAGTGTGAGTGTGTCTGCTAGTGTGTGTGTGTGTTTCTGTTAGCTAGTGTATGCGGATCTGTCAGCGAATGTGTGTGTATTTAGAAGGCGGGGTGGGGAGAAGGGTTGGGTGGAGGTGGCATGGGGGGGAGGGGTGCCTGAGTTTTGTCCTGCCTAGGGCAGCACAAAACCAGGATACACCACTGGTCCCTATAACCCACTTACCTCTGACAAAACAGTAATATTAAATCCAACTAAAAGCAAACAGGCCCCTTGTAGTACTACATAGTACTGTGTACCGATTTGGTAACATAGAACCATTTAACATAAAACTACATACTGTTACTATCAATAAAAATACATTATATCATACTGGCTAAGTATATTGTCTGATTCTGGAGATAACGATGAAGTAAATGTATCAATGTTTGCTGTAATACCAGCCTGGGGCTCAAGTAGCAGGTAGATGAGAACAATATCTCTCCGGGCTGGATTCTGCATGAAAAGAGAAACAAACCAATGATGTGAAAAGAATGGTTTCAGCGAATTAATAGACATTAGTATTAATATCGTATGATTCAAGTGATCTTAGCCTGAGATTCAAGTTATGTTGGTTTGCATTTTTTTGTCATCAATTATCATCCGAAAACCCAAGCTGTGAACAACACTGTGCACTTTGTATGTGCATCACATATTTCCAAATCAGCAAAAACCAACAGAAATAGCAGTGACCCTTACATAGTACAACAGTGCTCCATGGCAGCAACATCCTCCCCCCCCCCCGCAACCTGCAGTGTAATAGCCAGTCTGGCAAAAATTCATAGTACTGTGCAGCATGCCCCAGCAAACCACAGATCCACAGGCACAAAAACTCGGTAAATACCACAATGCTCCGTGGTAAAATATGCCATACTTTTATTGACAATAAAAGTTAAGTTTTCATTTTAAGAACACCCAATACTGCTATCCAGTTTTGAACAGTGATGTATAATTTATGCTGGTTGAATGCCATGAGCAGCAAACATTGTTTGTATTCTTCTGTGTCCCTTGAACATCACACATGCATCATATTGCATGCAGGAACACGCTATGTGTATGTGTGAGTATATTGTGCAAGCATAATGTAATAGATGTGTGCTTATTGCTTGCGTGATGTATATGCAACGTTTAAAGTGTGGAATGTGTGAGTAGAGAACGCATGTAATGAATGTTTATTTGTAATATTTATGCGTACTAACACCCAAGGAACACAACAAAGTAGAAATTCATTAAAGTCCAGTATAAAAGACTTCTGAAAGCTTCTGTGCCTATCGTGACCTCCTCTCCAACTCTGACTTAAATGCACACAAGCCTAGGTGCGCCGGGTATCTTTTAGACATTTATTATTATTATTATTATTATTAATAATAATAATAATAATATATGTTCTGCTCTTTCTGACTAGTGTTTCTATTCTGATCTTCTAAAGTGTCTCTGCTGGATTCCTATTATATGGTGCCAGAACGATAATGTTTCATCCATTTACTTTAGATTCCACTTTTCTCGGGAACTCTATATTTAGAGAATGAAAACCATGATTGAAACTTTTCAAATAAAAGAAGGGATTTAAAAAACACACATAGGAAAGGAAACCTATTTCAGAGAAGGAAAAATGCTTGAACACGAGGTCATGTTCTGAAGCTCGAGGTGGAAGACTCAGGCAATTGTGAAGATCTTGCTAGGGAAACAGTGATAGGTTTATACAACACACTCCCAGCAGAGGTGCCAAAGAACTTTAGAATAAATGTTTTCTATATATTTTATTTTAAATACTCTGTGATAGATACAAAGAAATCTTTGCCTTAGAATATCAGCAGTCGGAGGTAAGAGAAGTTTGAAAACGGTAAGTGAGGAGGGTCAAACCTCAATTAATCAAACGTAAGATTTATTCTCTTTAAACAGAGATATGTTTGAAAAATATATGTAATAGAAAAAATTATATTTGCATTAGCAAGTGCTAGAAAGGGGAGATTGACCTTGCTTCATTATTGCCACCCTCTGCATCTGGCATGGATAATTAGCTAAAATAATTTATCACTGGTGCAAATAATGCAAAAAATATAATTGTCACAATTCTATGTTTCCACATTACAGTACTTGAATTTTGCTCTGACAAATGGCATCTAAGTTTAGAAAGATTTTCCACATCATGTAGTATCTATCAACAGATGCTTTCTGTGATTTGACAGGTGTACATTTGTCTTACTTTTTGATTAGGATATATGGAGTGTTGGCAAAAAGTATGCACTACCGGGTCTACTGCCCCATCAGTCAACCAAGGTAATCACTATTAATGGGGATATACCATTGCTATTGCAACCAGTCGAACCTGCCTGGTGCGCCACCACCGGAAACAGTGGGAGCTGGGATCTGAGGCCCATTGGTATGGGATTTGCCCGCCCATTTTCCCTTCTCAATCCCCCGCTGTTCACCCTCTCACCACCAGCTAACAAACCTATTGCTATACAGATCATAGTACAGAAAATGACAACAACAAAAAACAACAGTTTTCTTTCCCCACTATAGAAGCCTCAGAGTAACTGAGGACAGTCATAGCAATGCCTACCACCAAACATGTGCAGTAGACGGGTGTCTCACCTTTGCCAGATGATTGTAGATCCACACCCACCCCAAGGCAATAGAAACTCACACAGACAAATTGCCACCACCCCTGGCACCACAAAGGGTTCAGGTGCCACATGGCCTTCCAACAATAAACAGATATACAAATGTGATTTAAACAAGGTGTTACCAATGTATTGTGCACATTATGTCTGATACTATGGAATGTAATTGCGAGCTGGATACTCCTTTTTGTCAGAAGATCCATAAGATAACAGAGGCGACCTCCTAGTGCTCAGACAGGCTGTGAGGGGGCTCTCTTTGATCTGTGGGAAAGTCAAAAGAAGTCCTTGCTTGTCCCTAGGCTTCATTACTATCTTGAAGGAGCTTCTAAGGGGTGCAGATCACTTTAGGAGTTCCCTCATGGCCCCCTGTCTTTTCAAAGACCACAAAACTTCCCACTGAAGAGCACAAGGGTTCCTACAAAGAATGACTTCCATTGCCACGCCGGGGATAGCAGTCCTTCTTCTGAAAAGTTAAACACGAGCAGGGAAAAAGAATAATGTTTCTTCCTAGCCGCAGGGACCCTGGAATGCTCCAGCCCCAGTCGCTGAAGCTTGACTGGAGTCTCTCCAGAGTTCTTCCACCCAACCAGACAGGTATCGTACCCTCTGTCCAGACAGGTATCGTACCCTCTGCCTATTCCTCTGCAGCTCTGCTTATAGTGTTTGCTATTGCCTTTATAATGGCACTTGTGGCTCTCAGGCTTAGCTCTCTTGATTTTACATTTAAGCCCAAACAACCAAATTACACACACACATCCTGCACCTACAATGGACGTAGGGTGACTTAAACATAGGAATCAACCAGATACCTAATTGAATTGTCCTTCTTAAGCTCTTGGTGATGGTGACTACCATCACACTGAAACACTATACAAACAACATTTAGCCATACTCAGACTTCCCTCCACACACACAACACTCCCCTCCACATACAGCTCTCAGCCTCCTCCACACACACACAACACAGCCATTGCACACACTATCACACACACACAAAACTCTTTCTTCCCCTGCAAACATTCAACAAGACACGCACATATACAACACCCTTGGAGTGGGTCCCAATCTGTCAAACGGCCTACGTCCCTGGGCAACCTTATATTAACTTCTTCAGGATTAGTTTCTTTATTGAATGTAAGAGGAACATATACATAAAAATCATACTGCAATTGTGTCCCTTTTGCCTGGATAGAACATCCACATATTATCCAGGACTGTTTGAAATAGTTTTTGTTCTTCATGATGCATTTTTCAGAAATGTCCACAGTTCAAGTTAGATATCAAAGAGACCTCTATTCTGTTTCTCTTACAATCTATTGCTAATGATAACTTTATACATAACATTATTACAGACCAGAATAAGTCTTAAATATGCACATTTTTTCTCTCTAGAGAGATAGAAGTGCATACTGAAATGCAGACTAAACATTTGCATCAGCATTTTAAATCAGTCCCTCACCCCTTTATCCGCTTGCCGTACTCATTCATCGCTATTTGGTTTTCCGGACGAGTTTGTATATACTCTGCTTATCATGCAATAAAATGTAATGTGAGACACTATAGTAAAAAAATCATAGTCATAAAAACTGTGCCGCTCATAATCTGGCTCTGTACAAATAACTGTTATTGGTATTTTAAAAATGTATTTATACATTGGACTGATTAAATTCTAGGAATATAGCATAGATATATAAATTAATGGTTAGTCCAGTTATATCAGGCTAGACAAAGGTAAAGCCAAATTAAGGTTGCCCTGGGCATTAGGCTGGATGCCAGATTAGGGCCCACTTCTAGAGCCCTTAGAATGGCATTGGGGAGCATGGGGGAGACTGAGTTTTGTGTATGTAGTGGCTGAGTGTGTTGTAGGCTAGGAGCTGTATGTGGGAAAGGGGGAGGCTGAGTGTTCCTGCACTGGCTGATTTATTTTTGTGTGTTGTATGTTTGTTTGTGTTTAGAAGATTCTAAGTGTGGCTGGGTGTTGTGTGTGTAGTGTTTGGGTGTGTGCATTTTGCCTCCATTCTACTTACCTTTTCCTAGGGGTCCAGTGGTAAAACACTCAGGTAATGCCTCAGAGTGGTGGCTGTGGTGCCCTGAGTCATTAAGAAGAGCTCGGGAACCGCGGGGGAGCTCATCAAGTGGTCTGCACCCAATAGATTTGTAGACCACAAAGCTGAGAGGGCTAAGATGATCTTTATTATCTCCCTGCTGGCTTAATGAGAGCCTTCTCACATCCAGAATCAGAGCTCCAAGACATAGGCAGCCGACTATGCCACCTTGTGGGTAATCTTGCTCTGCTGCCATCATTCTCAAAGCTCTAATCCAACCCAGATCCTCCTTTCCCTTTCAGTCTCATGCCCCTTTCCTTATCATTCCCATTTTACTCTAAGACACCCCAGAAGTTCCCATTATTATCAAAACTTCATGTCTTTATAAATCATTATCTTTAAATTATGTCCATATATCCCAGCTCTTGCTTTAATTTCTACTCTATGTTTTCTCTCAGATCACTCCTTTTGTTGTCAGTGCTTGCTTCCAGCCTCTTTTTCCCTTCTACACACAATTTCTTTATCAGTGCCAGTCTCATTTATCCTACTCCTCTCTTACCTTAGATATCCTCCACTGTCAACCAGGCCCCCCTCATTGATGCCAAGCAAGCATCATGTTGGTGTGCCCACAATATGTTCGGGACAAGCAGCAAAGAGGGGTGCAGTTCATGTCTAACCATTCTCATTGTCAGAATGGTAGGAAGTACCTACACGCAAGTCTAGGAGAGCTCGGTAAATAGAACATATTACAGGTGGCCAGGCTTAAAGTTATAACAAAAGCAAGAATGGTCAAAGGACATGCTGAGGTAAAGGGATGCCGTAAGACAACAAAGATGGCAAGACAAACTAAATGTCAAGGAATACAGAAATCAGGATAATCAATAAACAAGCTGAGGTCCAAATTCCAGAATATAAATGCTCTCTTTGGCTACTAGAACCCAGAACAGTGCACATACCTCCTGGTGGACTGAGATGTTATAGCCTTTGTATGTGACATAATCAGTGCAACAGTAAAACATAATTTAGCTACATTGCTGCATTATTAATGGCCATACATTGATTGGATATAGTGGTCTGGGTCATTACTGACACCGGATTGATGCGTGGTGTCACTTATGTCTGAGTATGATTTCCTATATCAGTTGCATCATATGCATGCAGATATGACCTGTGGCAACACTTTAGTTAGAGAATATTGTTGCTTGGTTTAGGTGCGAAGTTTGAATTCACCAGACTAAACCAAGCAACTCCATGGAACTAATTTCGGGGATGTACAGAGCTTCGAGCCCCAGACTATAGACAATGATTTATCGGGCTCTGTTTATCCGATAGTCCCGCTATTCACAGGAATCCTAGATGGGACCCGGGGCTATCCAGTGATGTGTGCTTCATATGTGTAACCCCTATGTCCCCCCCATATATGCAATGTGTTTTAATGTGTGTACCTGTATGTGCTGTTGGTATTTCCCAGAGCGGGAGATGGCTATCTGTAACCCAGCCCCCTCCAGCCTGGGATTGTGTTGTACTGAATGCAGACCCCTGCAGGGGTCTGTGCATAAATGATGTGTGTTCCCAATAAAGATTGTCAGAGTTTGTACTTTCAGAACTGTGTCTCGTCTAGTTACTGGAGTGAAGGGAGATTTAACACCTGTGTCTGCTGTTCCAACTTGCAGGGGATGAAGTGGGGAAAGTCCTTGTAAGGACTAAGAGAGCTAGCTCCCCCATCCTTTTCCCATTTCCAGCTAGGAAGCAGCCCTTTGGCGGAGGTACCCAGCCAGGGTACAGGGAGCCATGTATATATATATATATATATATATATATATATATATATATACACACACAATACACAAGATCCAGTGCACTCACTCATACACTAAACTGCAACTTCAAAGCTCACAGATTGTATTAGTTTTTTTTTTTTTTTTTTTTAAACACCTGATATAGGGAAAAATAATGGGGGTTTAGTTACATTATATGATCATACAATGCATAAGCCTGCCACAATGTCAATGTACCACATCTTTGGCAGGTCCTACTCTATCAGCCTAATGTCTGCCCTTATGAGATTAACCAATTTACTTGGGGGGAAAAATTAATCTAGGGCTCACTGCAGTACAAGGCTAAATAGGGCCCTGGAATGAGACACCTGTGACAGGGAGGGGTGCAGGGAGCTGGCCTAACTCCCAAATATTCCAGGGCCCTATTTAGCCTTATATTGCAAAGAGACCCAGATGATTTTTTTTCCCCAAGTAAGTGTGTTAATCTCATAAGAGCAGACATTAGGCTTTGTATATATATGTATATAAAAATAAACACAAGAAAAAAGGAAGAAGGTGTGCTTTATCGGGGTTACTCAGTAAAGCCACAAAGGCCCACAACCAAATGGGGCAAAGCCATCTGACAACATATGGGGCCTATCAAACTGCAAAATTCAGACATTGTTGATGGAATTTACCTATCTCTGGATTTTGTAAATCAGGACATCTGAAATCTGGATTGAGTGCATTAAATCCGGGCACAAAGGCTTCAACTTCAACTTAAAATAAATCTGCACTGTTTACCTGCTGGCAGTGCTAGCAGCAAGTGGCCAAATAGTTAAAGACCCTCAGTGGCACAAGGGTTATTCATGTGGAGGCTGGCTGTAGTGTTTGGTTTGATCACATCCTAAAATAAAATGGAAAGACCGCGGTGGAATCTTTTTTTTCCTATATATTTATGTAACAACCAGTCTTTTGCTCTCACCATTTTTAAAACTGAAATTTCACTTCCCTAAAGAAAAATATGTTTGCATTATTTACACCTACACAACAGATTCAATTCATGTGACCTCTGTGGCTTGCAATTTCCAATCAACACTCTTATACCCTTAGTGTACCTGTTCTTTTTCCATTATACCAGCACAATGAAAAATCCTTGAGGCCGGTTCTCCTCTTTACCTTGCATTGTTATTGTGTGGCTAAGTTTATCGCTGTTAATATTATATATATATATATAAAATCAAAAACCTGCATATAGTGTTCCTAGAATATAAACAAACATATACATTGATTAACTGTAATGATGATTTACAGAAATAACAAACAAACTCTCTTTAATTATAATTTTTTTTTAGTGTTTTAGAACTTTTTTGGTACTAAAGATATACATTTTCATAATAATAAATAGCAATCTTGAGCATAAACAACTTTTACGAAAGGTTCAATGCAACTGACAATTATAAAACACACTGTAGATGTGAAAGTATTAATAGAAAAACATTTTCAAATGCCATTTTTATGGGTATTAGAAATGAATTTGCTGGACTGTTTGGGAATGCAGATTCTAAAATCAACAGCACAACATAAATGTGTATATTCAGAGGCGTAACTAGAAACCATGGGGCCCCATGCGAAAATTACCCTGGGACTCCCCCATACATCTCACCTCCCCCCTTAGCCCCTTCATGTTTCTTATTCACGTTAATGTGGTATGGTTGGGGGGTTGGGTATGACAGAATTGGAGCAGTTATTGAGATAGGGTTAGTGTGGCAGGGTGAAAGGGGGCGAGTGTGACAAAGTTATTGAGAAAGAGTGTGACAGGATTGGGGGTGAGTGTGACAGTGCGATAAAAGCTGAGTGTAATAGGGTGAATATGGCAGAGCAATGGATGGTGAGTATGGCATGGGTGAGTGACAGGTTTTGGGGGGTAAGTATGACAGTGCGAGAGAAGGTGAGTGTAATGAGGTGAATATGGCAGATCGATTGGAGGTGAGTATGGCACGGGTGAGTGACAGGATTGGTGGAGTCATTGTGAGAGTTGCAGGGTAAAGGGGGTGGCAGTGAACACAGAGGAGCATACACTGACAAACATGCAGATATAAAAACAAACACACACTGACATACATGCTGATATACAAATAAACACACACTGACATACATGCAGATACACACCATATAACACATACAGACACATACACGGACACACATGCTGATACATAGACACATATAGACACTGGCACACATAAAAATGCAGACACGTGCAGACACATGCAGATTCACAAACACTTGGCAAACATTCAAATACACAGAATGAGACTCATCCAGATACAAACAGTGACACATATACAGATACGTAGGGCACACACTGACATACAGATACGCAGACATACAGATACACATGCAGACAAATAGATACACAAACAGACACACACATACATACAGACACACATACAGACACCCATACATACATACATAGAGACATACATACATACATACAGAGACATCCATACAGAGAAACACACACACAGACAGAGACATGCACACATACATACATATACATACATACATACATACATACGTACAGAGACGTACACACACACATACAGAGACAAACACACACATACAGAGACATACACACATACATACAGAGACATACACACATACAGAGACACCCACCCACATACAGAGACACACACACATACAGACAGACACAGACATACAGAGACACACACATACATTAGTCACCATCCTGTTTCCTACCTTTTAGGTGCAGGAGGGTGACTTCCCCGGGGTCCAGTGGTTGCTCAGGCTGATGGGAGTCAGAGTTCACACTCTGACTCCCTCCTCTCCTTCTTCCTGCGCGGCTCTCAGTGATTGCTGGAAGGAGTGACTGGGGCAGTCACTTCCTCCCAGCTCTTATCTCATCACATGGGGCCCGGTCAAGCTGTTAAAGCCCTGACCTTGCCCCCTGGAAATGCTTTGCCATCAGGTGGCCCTAACAGCATAGGCCACCTGATGGGCCCCTGAACATGTGGTGGTTCTACTGCGCGGGCCGCTACACAGGGCAGCTGCGACCCCTGCGACCGCGGTAGTTCCTCCACTGTGTATATTATAGAGACATACAGTAAATACAGTTCCATGGCTAACAACAGACCTCTGTATTTTAATTAATATACAAGTCTACAATAATGCCGTTGTAAATGCAGAACTAGTTTTTGCCCTTTTTCTTATATGTTTATATAATTTTTGCTAAGTGAATTTTGATTCTGTAATACAGCTTGTACTTTTTAATCAATTCTATGAAAACAGATGAAATAGCAGCTTGCATGGATACTTTAGCCATCCTTAAATTGATCTTCCATCTCACCACCCATCTGTCTGCCTGTCCGTCCATCCGTCCATCTGTCTGTCTGCCTGCCTGTCCATATATCTGTCTGTCTGCCTGTCCGTCCGTCCCTCTATCGATCTATCCCTATATTTTCTGCCCTTGCAAGTATTTGCTTTCTAAAATGGTATTTCTATGCCATATAGGTTACAAAAGAAAATTACATTGCTGCATTTTATTGAAAGGTGTAATTTGATTATCAATCTAGGTCACAGAGAGAATGTTATTTGTCAATATTCATTTATTATTGCAAACACCTAATTATCATTTGGCTTGGACTGCGCATAAACATAACCTTTGTACTGGAACTATATCTTTTATTTATAGGACAACATAGTGTACATTAAAGGTTTTCTGCAATATGTTACTATGATAGTTATTGACAATATCTTATAAGTGTAACTGGTAATAGTGTAAGTGTAAGTGGTAATAGTGTAAGTGTAACTGGTGTGCATTTGGTTTTAGACAAATTGTCATTTGTCCAAATTTAGGCCGCTGGGTGGTTTTACCAAATTCAGCATCTTTGCCATATAGACATTTAACTGATCAAACATCTAGCACCATGGACGGGCATGTTTGTTTGCTTCGGCATTCGGAGTTCCAAAAAAAAGAGATGATCGATGGTAGAAAAGATAATTTATGGCTAGTGGACAGTCACTAAATGTTGATTTTATTCACAGATCTGGTAAGAAGTGACCAATAGAGGAAAATGGAGGAGCTGAACTGTCAAATGAACGAATGCTTCTAAATTTAATTTTGCAGAAAAAATGACTTGGTCGAAGCAAAATTTTACGGTATGGTCAAGTCTAACCAGTGTTTCTGGAGAAAATTTTATTTCATCCCTTTTAGTATTATGTAGAGTTGCAATTGTATTTGTTTAGGTGGTAATAAATTAGAGCAGTGTGAGGGCAGATAGCAATTAGTTGGTATATCTGCGGAGATATCTATTTTTCCAACTTGGTCATCTTGGATTACGTGCTATATTTTGCTTCTAAATTCACAAGTCACAACTTAGTGGGTAAATCCGGTGTACTTTCTTCACGGAAACCTTATGTATAAAACATGATCTGCCTTTATAGTTAGACTTGTTTGTCTGCTGTAAAGCTGTCACTGGTATGTATTTTCCGTTCCATAAAATAGTAATTTTGCAAACCCACAAAGAGTCATCTACCCTGCTCATGCAAATCGTGCCCTCTTGTTCTAGAGTTCCTTTTTTTTTAAAAAAAGGAAAACACTTCCCTCCTGAATTGTATTAAATCCTTTAAAATATCTGAAGGTTTCTATCATAATCAAGTCTACACTAGTGCTCTCTCTTGAAAACAGAGCTTAGATTTGGCCAGTAAGCAGTGCGAAAGCCGGTGAAGAAGATTAAACATTTATAACGTGGTAAGCAGATATTCTCTTTTTGTGTGTACCCAGTGGCCAAAACATAGATCTCATTATGTAAATCCAAGCTTATGAATCTCAAGCATATATTGCTTAGAAGATGCCGAAGAATTATCAGCTATCAGCAATAACATATAGAAAATCAGAGTTGCCATTTGTATTCTGTTTTGTTTTTGGTTTTTTTACAGTGGTTATCGAAATTCTTTTATAGTTATTTTTGTACTCCGTGTTATACATTCCCCAATCTATATATATATATATATATATATATATATATATATATTACATACTCTACTTTATAATTCTGCTAGTGTGTCTTCTAATTATCCAGATCTGTTTCATACGAATACTGGAGTGAAAAAAAATAAAAAATAAGATAAGATTGGGACGTGGAAGTTGAGACATAATACAAGTCACAGTCTAATTATTTCTGAACAGGAAAAAAAAATCAGATTGAAGAGAGTGTTAAAGAAATGGACCTTAATGAAGCGCTGCAGAAAATGAAACATTAATTAAGCGAGAGCCTAACATAGATCACTAATATGATGCAACTGTAGTGCTGAAGCGTGTGCAAGAGTGACTGTTTTCCGTGAATTATTTTGTAAATGTTAAAAGCGATGGATTTTCTAAAATACAGCGTAGGAACATGTCTAGAAAAAGGGTCACGATAGAGCCAAGTACAATAGAGCCTGGCATGGATATCATTGCACAAATGTGTTCCTTACATTTGACATCACAGGCAAAGGAGTCATTGCAACGTATTGGCCTGGGGCAATGCAATTAAACGACCCATTTTGCAATAGAATCAGCTTACGACCCAACCATGGCGATTACCCTGACCTGTTTCAAATGAACATTGGAATGTAAAAAAAAATGAGTAAAATGAGATTGGGAGATGGAAGCAGAAACATAATACAGTCACAAACTAATTATTTCTGCAGAGGGAAAAATCATATTGGAGGGAGTGTTATAAAAATGCACTTTAATGAAGTTCTGCAGAAAATGAAGCATTAATTAAGACAGAGGCCAATATGGATTACTAACTGATGAAAAGCTAAACACTAACACCGATAGAGCTATCTATAAGTAGTTAGAAATAATCTAAACTGCGCTCTTGGAAAAACACAGTATAATGGCACAAAATATAAAAAAGAACAAAGAATAAAAAAAAAAAGTAGTATAGTTTCTCAAGTTAGTACAGCTCATATACTTGAGTAATACATGATACAGAGTAGACAAAAGAGTCCTATTGATGGCCCAAACACAAGGAAGTCATATTACTGCTATTAGGAGGTTCCTTAACATCTCCTGAGTAATAGTTTAGTGAATAAGACCTAAAAAGCACATACAGGACAAAAGCAGGACTTCTATAGTTTATTAACGTTTATTTGGGAATACAGTGAGTTACAAAGAACTGACAAACTTACGGTGCTCACCGTACCTAGAGAAATATTGGCTATACCTCACTGATGATAACTTACAAGGTTGAAACGATCGTCTGGGGTTGCTGTATCTCTCGTCCAGTCTGATATGCTTCAGACATGTTCTCTCTGTAATGGCACAAGATAAGCTAAAACCAACTTGAGATCTGAGCTGGCACCCACTGAAGGGCAGGCTAATTGAGCTGTTGTCCGTTCTCACCTCTCTTGCTACTTGGTTTTTTGTGTGTGTGTGTGTGTGTGTGTGTGTATGTGTGTAAAAGTTGAAAAAACTGAATTAGAAAGTAAATGTAAAAGATAATTCACAATAAAATGTTGGAAGAATGCAAATGTAAAAATTACACCAACCAGACACAGGGGTATCAAAGATAGCTGCTCGTAAGGTCCTCTGATCCATGTGGATGAAGTTTGGCAGTTTGGTACAGTGTTCCTCAGCTGCATGCCATGTTAATATGGTGCCTCCCAGGGGTTAGAGCGAGCCAGACTCGGTGATCATTTATGCTCCTACGTGTTTCTTGAGTGTGCACTCGCTTCTTCAGGGAGCAATGGTACATTTTTCTAACAGACAGTGTAGGAGCATGTCTAGAAGAAGGGTTGAGCAAGGACTACATCACCCATGACCAGTTTTGTAATTTCTTCAGCTTACCACCGTAAATTTGCTTACACATGGACAAAGAGTGAGGGAGGATCTACAATTGAGACACAGCATAGATTGACTGGACATTGGGTACACAGAGCTAGAAATAGGAAGACTAAAACGAATGGAGGTTAAGAACTGGAAGATTATGGGCTGTAGGTTAAGTTATCTTCATGTTCAGAAGCGATCTTCTCATATATGTCATATACTTACTACTGCAGTACAATTATCCTTTCTCAGTCCTCTACACATTGTGTGTTTTTCAAGTAAAGTTTACTCTCTGTTCATTTTGATGCACTTTAAAGCCGTTAAATACATTAATGTAACATAACAGTTACTAAATTTATATTGATTTAGAAAGAGATCAATCGAGAAAACAAATGCAGAAAGATGCAGAAATATTGAAAGAGCTGGTGATCTTGCCCCCTGGTTTGTCGTTATATAGGGACGATATTGGGGCAATTTTAGTAAAAGAAATAATCCAGAACCACTAATTCATACCAGTTCCTGCAACATATGTTGCAATATTCAGATTTTGAGATTATTTACCGTGGCACAAACACTCTGAAGTGCAATGGTGAGCATCCATAAACACGATTATTAATTAGCTGCTTTTTCAAAAGAATTCAAGGAAACACTCATATTATACCAATAAACACGATGAGCTGCTATAGCCATCGTTAATGTACTCTAATTACCTCCTGTAGATCCATTACATTTAGCAAGTGTAATAAAACTATTTTACTACCGTGAGTCTGTATTAATGCAAAATTTTATTGTGTTCAATTAAACTTATGTTGTCTTTAATATCAATAGTACAATTTTAATACGTATGCTCCTGCGACCAAGTTATTAAGAACTATTTATTTAGTTATGGCTTATTTGAGTTAAAAACTAATCAGCATTTTTACTTTTTATGTTATATACATGTTATATAATTTACTTAATTTATTAAATAATAATGGTAGTATTAATAACAGTAATTTAAAGTGTCACTGCCACCTGGAAGGTATTCTGTTTTTTGCAAATACCCTCCAGCTTGCAGCTTCTCATATATGGTAGTGTCTGGGAAAGAAAGAGAAGAAAAATATACCTATCTAAACCTATGCCTCCATGATTTGCAATATCTTCATCTTCATGCGGTAAAACAAATAAGGGGTCAGAGAAGGTTCCAATGAGACTTTAGGATTCTCTGCATATTTTAATCATGCACTGCAAGATGACATATACATCTATATTGCATTTTACCAAAAGTCACACGTATGAGTATGTGATCGAACTATGCATGGGTAAGTCTTTTTAACAGTGTTCTGCATAAGGTTAATGGGCTGGCAAAATATGTCTGACATCTGAGACCCAACCAATATTATGACTTTTCACAATCTTATGATGGTTAAAATGCTATAGTATCTTAATGCATTGTTAACTCCTTTTAAAGGAGTTGCAGTGATTTCATATAGCGCAGAGGGCTTTGAGTGACTGCTGGAAACCTCCGAAACGTTCAATTTCTTTTTATCCATTTTTTTACGGGACAGAGTGGATTATACTATGGTGAGCTAAAGATCTGAGTTGCTGTTAAATTAGGGAGGATTAGGAAACAAAATATAATGCTACATATGTGTCTTTAGTTTCCTTTTACATGGTGGAGAACTTATATAGGAACAGCACATTTAAAAATTTAGAAAATTATTGAAATTGATAAAAACAAGAAAAAATATATATTTTTTAACTTTTTCATGAGGGGGTGGGCGATCCAGCTCCTTGCCAAGGGCGCTGGAGATCCTAGGTACGCCTCTGCTCCGTTAACTAGCCTTTTCTAATAGCAACTCAGATCTTTAGCTCAACGTAGTATAATTGTTATTCAGTGGTTTTGCAGTGCACTACTACTAATGATAATGCATTTATTATTACAATATACTTTATTATTTTATATATTAATACTATACCCTTTTTATTATAGTTATGATATATTTTTTTAAAAACCTTAAAACATTCCATAGAGAGCTAGACTTAATTGGATTTATAGCACAGGTGGTCTCCAAGCAACCACTTGTGCCATACGCTTGTTCCCTCGAGTCATTTATTCATGTTTTTAACGTTTTGATCAGTCATCTGAGTCAAGCTCTATGAATTTCTATTTTACTTGTTAGAAACTATTTGCTTTTTTTTTTCTAGAAGATGATAGCGACTGGTGAAAAATAAGCCACAAAAGAAAACATAAACATTCAGGTGAAGTCAGAACTGCAAGTTCCACAAATGGATGATCTTCGAAATAGGTCAATTTAAAACACAGAAGTTGGATTTTAAGAACCACATGTAGTTAGATTTCTCCATTATTGAGAAGTTATATATCATTCTCTTTACTTCCTCTACCTTGGTGGATACATCAGTCAAAAATGAAAGAAATTATTTCTACTGTGGTAAAGTATGTGCTTAGCTCTGTTCTTTGGAAAGGCAATTCTGAGATTGTATCACTTTCTCTTACCCCTGGATGTTTTAGCAATGTTATTGTAATATAAATGTACATAAAAGTCCATGTTAGAGGAGCTGAGCTGCAGCCAGGCAGAGGATTGAGGGAATTATAGTTTAACATTCTGAGTTCTGAAACAGGTGGAGAAGCCATTGGGGCTGAGTGGAGATAGGTTTGGTTGTGTTCCTAGTACTCAGACTTCAAGTTATATGGTCATGTGTCAATCATGAACATTTCGGATACAAGACGTTTTCCTCAAATGCCCTCTTTTGTTTCTAGTAACATACATGATTTCACAAGTACCAGCACTATTGTATCATCTGGGCATCATGCCACTTGCATGTTCTGTTGTTGATATTAACTCTAGCCTAAAGAATTCATGCACTTGCTATACACAGTCTTTTCATTCTATCTTCAATGCACTATTGTGGTATCTATTGCCTGAGAGTGCATTCCATACATTATTGAGTTTTTCTGGTATTGACTATCGACTTGTAGAATGACTGTCCACATAGTTTTGTCATCCACTAACATTGCTATCCCGACTCATATTGTTGCACTCCTGGTATACTAGACCTTCTTTATTACTCTCCGCTTCTGCGCTGGTGTATTGGTTTTTCTACATGCACTTGCGATAAGTTGAGAAATATCTTGGATTATCCAGGGATAGGATGCACTCTATGGAGACTTTTCCCTTGTGTGTCCAAAAGTGGGACAACAGACAAAACGCACAGAACTGTGAGAGAGTTTCAAAATTGGGAATGTCTTTGTGATCCAAGAGAGATGGGTCGTATCTAATAGGTCTGCACATCTATACCTTTTGTTTACTGTTCAAAACAAAGAAGGTTGCCCTTGGAAACATATATTTTTTTAATAACATTTACTATAATGCATAGTCAGCCTTTAGACATTAGACATGTGCAATTAGTTTCCGTTTGAATTTAAATTCGGCCGAATTTCGGCAATTTGGACATTCGGATGCTTCTGAATGTGTGAATTGGGTAAGTGGCGGAATGCCGAAGTGCCGGATTTTGGAAGTGCCGAACCGAATTGCCTAAGTGCCGAATTTCGGAAGTGCGGAACTGAACCGAATTGCCGAAGTGCCGAAGTACCGAATTTCTGAAGTGCCGAAGTGCTTTGGATTTCTGAAAAGTGGCAAAACAGGAGAGGGAGGGAAAATTAAGGGAATGATGACAGGAATCTAACCCTAACCTTAACCCTACCCCTCACCCTGGCCCTAACACTAGGGTTAGGGGTAAGGTTAGGGGCAGGGTTAGGAGTAGGGTTAGGCTTAGGGAATTGCCGAAGTGCCGGAGTCCCGAGGTGCCGAATTCACAAATTGCTAAAGTCCTGAATTTCGGAAGTGCCGAACCGAAGTGCCGAAGTGCCGAATTGCCAAAGTCCCGAATTTCAGAAATGCCGAACCAAACCAAATGTTTTGCCAATGCACATCCCTATTAGGCACCACAATCACAACGAGGGCTGAGCATTGTAGGAGAGGTAGCTCACAGTCATTTGGTTTACTAACATTTGACTGGCGGTAAATGGTAATTCTGTGTGTTCACATTTTTTAGAAAAATACCATTTCGCTTTACAAACAAATTGTGGATTTAAATCGAGTTCTGAACATGTCCCTTGCTTGTCAACATGTCATTTTGTAAATTGGACAAGTTATAAGAAATAAACCAATCCAATTATTAAGTTTAAAAGTTTCAGGTCTGTATCTATCTCTCCCAATTGCTGATGTTTTGCATAACACACAGCAAACGTGCTTCATTAAGCCCCTTACAAATGATGCAGCCGCAAGCAGAAATTTATTTTTTTTCTTCCTTTTTAATTTCCATGTGTCAGAGAATACTTTGATACACATACCCAAGTGAATTCTAAAACTACCCCCTTAATAATGTAGTAATCAGATCCCCTATGTACTCCAGCAAAACAGAAGTGCTGTATCTGCTACCTTTTCTTTCGTATGCAAGACATACATTTTTTGTGTTACTCGTTACCTTATAAAATCATTACTATCTGTCTTCTAGTGTTTGAACCTTCAGCCTCACTAATTATTAGAGGTCAGACGTATACCCATTCCAGGATTTATTCTTTGTTAGATACCTGCGTGGTGCCTCTCTCACTTGGCTTGTGTAACGCATTAACATAATGTCAAAGGCTCGTGGAAGAAATTAGCTGCATTAACAGAAGTCTTGACTTATTAAAGTGAGATAGACGAGATAAATGCTAGAAGAGAAGAAACTAAGGATAGGGTCTATCGAGGGAGACAACTCATGGCATCTCCCCTCAATTAGCTAATCACTACCCCTGATTATTTTCCTTTGCCCCAAGGCTGCTCCGTGGCACAGAGTTTACCTGTATTTAATTTGGAACAGACAGAAACAGTTGATCTTGCACTGAATGTTTTATGTCTGTTAGTAATTAGACCTTCAGGCAATCAGCTCAATCCCTGACAGCATAATGTCTCTCCAACATTTCTTCTCTTACAGCAATTCATTTTTTAAAAAAAATATCCTATTTTTTTGTTGGCCTTCTTACTTGCCCATTAGAATTGTTGTCTGATAGATTAGGACAGAAATGGACATAAATACACGTTTGTCCCTTGTAGAATATATTCATCCATGTATTTTAAACCTTTTAACTCCCCACTGTCCACATTCCTCCAATAGGCTTGTGCAGTAGACTATCTCACCTTTGCAATTCACTGCTCCCGGATAAAGCCTTAAAGAGACATGCCAGACCCTTAAAGCACTTCAGTGCAGATTTCAATAGAAATTGTAACTTTTATAAATTAACCTTGTTTCATCCCTTGGCTATTTATTAGCCAATCCTAGTAACTGAGCTCAATGGAGCTAAAATAAAGAGACAGGTAATTGGTTAAAGTGCCTGCCTTGCAATAAATTTTAAATTAGCCACATTGGGAAGTCTCTGGTTGAACAGGCACAGAAAGTCTGGGCTAGAAGAGGATGGCTTGCATTGATCTGTATACTAAACAGTGATTTTTGTTTTTATTTTTTTTATTTGGGTGCCCCTTTAAATTGAGAACATACTTCCAGGAAGAATGCAAATAAAATACAGGAAGTGGCACAGGATTTTATAAAGGGCATTGGGGCCACAGCAAGCTACTTCTGTGTTCTAAAGCACACCCACTCATCCCTAGCTTCCTGGTTTCCTCATTATGACATCAGATATGACATGGAATCCTTCCATTGGTCTCCTATAATGTCAGTCATCATCACTGGTGCTTTTTGATGATGTAAACACACTTGTGACATCATGGTTCTCTGTAAACAAGAGTATGCTTATACTTTATATTGGATTTAGTGCATTCTGACCTTGACTTGTTTGACTATTCTTGCTCTCTGTTATCCTAGACCAGGCATAGGCAAACTTCGGCACTCCAGATGTTTTGGACTACACCTCCCATGATGCTTTGCCAGTAGTGATGTCCCGAATGGTTCACCGAACGGTTCGCCGAACGGTTCGCCACGGATGGCGAACATATGCGCTGTTCAGTCCCCCCCATATTTGTCATCATTGAGAGGGTCTGCTGCTGATTGGCTGGAATGTGTCTGCTGACTGTGAGGTACAGGGTCAAAGTTTACTCAATGATGACATAGGGGGTGGACCGAACAGCGCATATGTTCGTCGTCTGTGGCGAACCGTTCGCCGTCTGTGGCGAACCGTTCGCCGAACCGTTCCGTGATCCGTTCGGTGAACTGTTTGGCGAACCGTTCGGGACATCACTATTTGCCAGCATTATGGGTGTAAGAGCATTATGGGAGATGTAGTCCACAACATCTGGGGTGCCGAAGGTTGCCAATCTCTGTCCTAGACCTTAGTCTGTCTCTAGTTTATTCTCTGTGTTTTGCTGACATTTCATTTAGCTGTTTTAGGCACTAGCCTGGCCAATCTAAGGACCAATACGTGTTCCTTTAATGTTTGTTTTAGATTTGCATGTTTGTGTTAGGGTACCTCCATGTGTAATTGGGCCAACCCCTGTGAATTTGTAGGCAATGGCAATACTACGGTGCATGTTTGACATGCACACTTAGGTCAAGCATAACTTGTTAAATGGCACAAAACAAAGCAATATCAGATTGACTGGAGGAAGATGCTAGTGTTATGACATTTATGGTCAGCATCAAAATGTGAATGATTTAGCAATCGGCAATCTCTGTTAAAATGGCTAGGTGAACCAGTAATGCATGAAAAAGCATAGATGAAAAAGTTGATACATTTTAATAGTGTCATGGGGACTGAGTTTAAACTGTTTAATCAACTACAGAGCAAGGACAATTTGCTAACCATGCACATTGGATAAACACAAAGTTTAGAAATGTTATAGATACAACAAAACAGAAATAAGCGCTCACTATCTGACACAAGCTGCAATTCTCCAACAAGATGTTCCCCCAACCTTGTCCAAAACGAATCGAGGTAGAGAATATAATACGTTGAACAGCGCTAATGACAAAAAATTACATACGTAATTGGAGCGAAATCCAGAAGTGTATATTTTAAAATAAAAAGACACAATAAGAGTGCAGCATGTAGCAGTAATTGTGCAAACAATTGTATAGTGCCGAAGGAACGCTCACGCTCTGTATAAGCTCTATTTTGGGAGCCTGGATGGAATAATCCCCGTCTATGGATTGCTTGGTGTGAAACAGCACTGCTAAGCTTTCAGGTGGATGTAGTCAGCACATGAAGGGAGAGAAATAAACCAAATGGTATAGTATGTAGGTGTACAATAAAAAGAAAAAGGTAAACCTACTTACATCTATTAGAAAAATGACCTGCTCTAGTGTAATGGGCTTCAGGTGGAACAATCCCCACCTAGGGATATACTGGACCCGGAAACAGCAGCAGAAAAAACTGTCCTATGTTGTAGTCCTCACTCCTCCTTACTCTTCACTTGACGCGTTTCGCCAAAGCTTTATCAAAAGTGGATGATTTTAATGTTTAATGTTTTCATTAATGTTTGCTTTAGATTTGCGTGTTTGTGTGTTAGGGTACCTCCATGTGTAATTGGGGAAACCCCTGTCAATTTGTAGGCAATGACAATACCACTGTGCATGTATGACATGCACACTTAGGTCAAGCATGACTTGTTAAATGGCACAAGACAAAGCAATATCAGATTGACTGGAGGAAGCATCAAAATGTGAGTGATTTAGTAACTGGCAATCTCTGTTAAAATGATTAGGTGAACCAGTAATGAATGAAAAAGCATAGATGAAAAGGTTGATACATTTTAATAGTGTCGTGGGGTCTGAATGTAAACTGTTTAATCAACTACAGAGCAAGGACAATATGCTAACCATGCACTTCTCTAGGGCTGCACCGTTCCTGTGGAACTCCCTTCCCTTTTCCGTTAGACGCTCACCCAGTCTCCACTCCTTCAAAAAAAAAAAATGATTAAAAACTCACTTTTTCACAAAAGCATATCAATTAAACTGTTAATGGCTTAAAAAAAACCACACTAAGTCTTTATTGAATACTATTCTACCAATCTACTTCCCTAATATTTACCTTTTGTGTCACTACCCCACTCCCAACCCCTCTGTTTCTGTGCGTCCAAATTGTCAGGTTACAATGACATGTTTGTCAGTCCACCCATTGTAAAGCACTACGGAACTTGTTGGCTATATAAATATAATTATAATATTAAATAGGAGTTTGCTAAAATTGCTGCACTCTAAAATACACATTTATATTGGATAGCAATGGCTCATATGCATCTCATATTTACTGTCTTGTAATACAAAGAATTTTATTCAATAAACAGTGAATTTGGATGAATTGAACACAGAAATTAGTAAAAGTAGGCCAAAAAGATGATATAATTCTTCAACTAAACATGTTTTGGCTTATGTGGAAGAATTTTTCCATTCACTGTTTAATGAATCAACTCAAACTCTGTATAAATGTTCTTTCCACTTTTAGATCTATTACTCCATGACGTTGCAAGAAGCCCATCGTCTTTACTAAAGAGGATCTGTCACATTTATAAAAAGAGTACTTTTTATAATCGGTTCTGGATTAAGGTCTTCTAGGAGCTGAAATTTTTGAAAGCCTTAATGACAGAAGTAGAATTTAGATTTCACTTGTACTGGCAGCTTTTATAAACTACATGTGGGATATATAGCAAACTTACAATGGTTCTCTAGAATCTTTAAACTCTCCCTTCTTTGTAGCTGTTGTTACACATTTGATTTAAACCATGAGCAAACAGTAAATTCAGACACTCCATAAAGTACTGTCTAACTACTATGCTACAACTGGGAAGCAATTAAGGAATAAAATTAACAAATAAAATTAACAGAACTGATACATAACGTTTGGAGCTGCTCTAACGACAGCAAATTCTTTCATAATTAATAAATGAATTCAAACAAAAGACATGGACACATATTACGCATATTTCAGCTGCTTTGGGTCGTATGCCACTTCAATAGTCTTACATGGATCTTTCCCTGTTTAGAATCAAACAAATAAAATTAGCTTTTTACTTTGATATGTTTTCTTTATATGTGTGCCAGGAATCCTATGCTCCACCACACAAAACGTAGATAAACTAGAGAATACCGTATAGAGTGTGATACCGGTCCTCAGAGTGGTCGGATGAACGCAAGAATATAGGAAACAAATCATAAGTGGAAAAAAGCCAAGCTCAGGATTACGGAGATAAAGAGAAACAAGAGAAGTACACAAAGTCAGGGCTTACTCAGAGATACTGAGAGTCAGATGGAACAAGCCTGAAGCTAAGCAGTCTCCCAATTGGCATGGACAGCACTCACAGGAACATGAGTGCCGTGCCAATTGGGTAGGACTTATGACACGGTGGCTCCATTTCATATTTAGTTAGATTCACATTATTTTACTGTTTGTCTATCTATCTATCTATCTATCTATCATCATCATCTATCTATCTATCTATCTATCTATCTATCTATCTATCTATCCATCTATCTATCTATCTATCTATCTATCTATCTATCTATCTATCTATCTATCATCATCATCTATCTATCTATCTATCTATCTGTCTGTCTATCTATCTATCATCTATCTATCATCTATCTATCTATCTATCTATCTATCTATCTATCTATCTATCTATCATCATCATCTATCTATCTATCTATCTATCTATCTGTCTGTCTATCTATCTATCTATCCATCTATCTATCTATCTATCTATCTATCTATCTATCTATCTATCTATCTATCTATCTATCTATCTATCTCACAAAACCCAAACATTCTTTTGTAAGATGTTACATTTAATTGTTGGTGCACAGAATCCGGTTCAGTCATTTGATATAACATTATTATATATAAACCTGTGCTGCATATCTTATAAATGTATATATTTTTATTATTAGTGTTTATGGTGGGCGGGGGGGAGGGAATGGACTATAACCCTTTGAAACTACAAACATGACATTTCCCTGTTAAGCATAGCTGACAATGCCCTTAAATATTTATGGTATTCAATATTCTTTTCCCTCACAAAGAAGTTCTATTGTATTTCTACAAGATCTTTTATTTTCACAATTTTTGGACATGTGGGTTATTGGGTTATTCATATAGTTATTTATTATTTATAAAGCACAAAAATGCTCCAGAGCATTGGGTTTCCATGTCTCTATATTCAGGGAAAGAGTGAATGGTCGAAAGGTAGAAATCAGAGTTATTTTCTCTCCCAAGTAAAACAATAAAAATTAAAAAGTCACGGCCCCCGCATGCCGGACTTTTAATCTTCTCTATCCGTGTCGTCCATTTTATTCTAAGGCATCTGTAGTTTTATATTTCCTTCAGAAGTTGAAATTGGAAGCCTAGATTGTTGGATATTTTCTATGCACCTTTCAATAATACATAGCATAATGAAAATAAATGAAAAAAATGCTATGACAAAGACTTCCCATAAGGCCACATGCCACCATGCATTTCACCAGCTGCTTAGACTATTGTTCTGCCAACTCTATCTCTCGTACACACACCAGTTCATTCCCTTTTCTAATTATTTTGTTCTATCTCTCACCTCTTACTTTTTATCATTTTGTAGTTACTTTATCTCTTAGTCCTTTTCTGGTTTGGTTGTAGGAGAAGCCTAAACCTGACATTTTCTCTCTGCTTTATAATTACACCTTTTCATTAATTTTTTAACATACAGTTTATTATTTATCATGGGAAGAAAAGGAAAAAAACAACCAAAGGATCACACAGGGTGGGATGTTGAATGCTATATGAGAATAATGGACCCCATGTGGGGTGACGAGACTCATCCATAATGCAACATTTCATCATAACCAGAATTATTTTACAATTCAAATAGATATAATTAACATTTGAAGCAAATTGATAGATTTGCACGGCACTTTCTTTTGCAAACCAACAGTCTCAGAGGTTCCAAAATACGTACGTCCCACCTTGGAGCTCCAGATGTTGTTGTGTTAGAATTGCTGTAGTTCATGATACCATTTTTGTTTTGTATCAAAAGTGTTTTAGTCAATGCAGGACCATTTTGAATCCACTTCTTTATATTTTTTTTATTTTGCTTCCGTAAATAAGAGAGTCACGTTGGCTATATTTTAGTTTAAGGTTTTTTAAACTATAACATTTCTTGGGAAAGACATTAGATACATAGTGTGAGGAACTGACTCTGCTGGGTTTTGAACCCTGGTTTACATGGTGCTAAACCTTTTCCTTACCAGTACACCAGCCTGCCTTTTGCAAATTTACCTGAGATTTGATACCATTGCTTGTAGAGTCAAGGTTATCAGTGACAACTCTCTTCAGCTGTGTCTGGTCAGGTGTCTGGTTCTTGGCCTATAAAAGCCACTTCCTGTCTCTGTACCTTTGCCAGATTATTGTGGTTCCTGTACTCTCTAATCAAGCGTGTTCCTGTTTCTCCTACCTGTTGCTGAATTTGGACTGTTTTTGACTTTGCTGCTTCTCCTTTCCACTGACCTCGGCTTGCCTCACTACGATTATCATCTTTCTGTTCCAGTCTCCCATCTCTGCTTAAGACCAGAAGGCCACTCAAGGCTCAGGGGCTCAACCACCTGGGTAACGAGTGGCTACCTCTGGCAGAAAACATTGCTGATCTGGCTACTGGACTCCAAAACTTTGTAACATCAATATCATTACACATAGTTACAGATTTTAGAGTTTAGGTGGGTATTTCTTCTAGTTCATTTCTAGATGTCAACACCCACAAAACCAAATAAATTTTGGTGGTAATTCGGCCAACTCTGCTTTTAATGCAGAGTCTGGTGTTGCGAGAAATGGAACCTGTAGATACATAACACATAAATCTCTTATCTGAATCCTTAAAGATCTGCATTTCCTTCTGACTGATATACATCAAGATAAGACAAGAAATAGTGAAAGTGGTTTTGGTGCATTGCTTATAATATCAACATTACATAAATAGTACACTACGCTATAAAGCATACTAACAAGTATAAAGAAAAAGATGTTTAGATTTTTATGAACTACAAATCCCGGGATAAACATTGCAAGAACCAAGGCATATAATTCACAAACACATTTAATTATTTACTGTGCAACTGTTTTATAACTAATGAAGATTTCTACTTGAATTTCTGCTCCCAGACATAGATGATTATATAATAAATGTTGAATTGTGGTGAAGCTGGCAACCACAGATTTTCCAAGCAGAATTATGAATACAATTACATTTCTTTTGTTTTTAAAGTACATCCAGGAATTCACAAACAGTGCAATACTGTTACAAAGATACATGTTTATATCATACAAAAAATAGCTTATCATCACTGGTTGTAGGTCCTTAGAACCTTGTAGATATTCCAAATTAATGGAATTTTAAATTTTCTGTAAGTTTTTTTCCAGGCTCAGTCTATTAGTAAATATATTGAGGAATCGTGAACTTGAAGTGCTCCTCAGATTTAGTGGTTTGGGTTTAAAAGGGATTTGGGTAGTAACAAGTGTAGGGTTATATTAGAATACCATGGGTATAGTTGATATTAGCAAAATAAATCAATGCAATGAATAAACTGTACAGTGTTTACTTGGATGTATGTGTGATACATAAATATATACTGCACTAATTAGCAGCTGTATCTGAGATAGGGTCATCAAGACCTATCAATTGCAATACCAAACAAATACAAAAAAAACACGAGAAACCAAGAAAGACTTTGGCTTTCAAGAACTACATGAGGAGTCACTGGAGTTGGGAGAGGGAGATGAGGAGTGGGGCATCTCTGTTTATAAAAGAGAATTATAATATTGAAAAATCGTGTTTCTGGTTTTGGACTTTAAAAGGATCCACTGAAGTGGACTTTATCGTTGAGATAGAAAATCGCTTGGCTATACTAAGTTATTTATTGCAAATTCCATTCTATTGGATTTAAATAGGATTTAATAAACAATGGTCCTATTGTGGGATAAACCTTACCTGATAGCTTACAAACATAGGCATCAATTTAATACAATTTCCAAAAGATTCAACACAGTTAGAAAGAAAATAAACCGTACTAGCAATGTATCTACAGGAATTCCTGTAGACTTTAAAGGACCACTATAGTGCCAGGAAAACATACTCGTTTTCCTGGCACTATAGTGCCCTGAGGATGCCCCCACCCTCAGGGACCCCCTCCCACTTACCTCTTTTTGAAGCGCCGGCGGGGAGCTCTCCTCCTCCTCTCCTTCCTCTTCTCCTCCTCTTCGGCTGAATGCGCATGCGCGGGAGGAGCCTTGCGCATTCAGCCAGTCCATAGGAAAGCATTCACAATGCTTTCCTTTGGACGCTGGCGTCTTCTCACTGTGATTTTCACAGTGAGAAGCACGCACGCGCCTCTAGCGGCTATCAAGAGACAGCCACTGGAGGCTGGATTAACCCATTTATAAACATAGCAGTTTCTCTGCTATGTTTATAAAAAAGCGTTAACCCTAGCAGCTGAAGTGGTCTGGGTGCCTATAGTGGTCCTTTAACGGGGACTTCTGTAAAAAAAATAACATGGAAAGTTTTTTCTAACAGTGATAACTCATTTAGAAAGCTTATTAAATTGAGGTCATAATGTCAATGTCGAATTAAAGGTCATGGTGCAGTCAAATATCAAAATATGCATAGAAGTTACCTGGAACCAAGTTGTATATGATGCTATTATGATATTAATTGAGGATGAGCTTAGATAGGGAAATAATAAGTGCCTTATTCCCAACACCGAGACAGATTTGTCAATAAATAAGACCAGTTTGCTTTTGATCCAACTCTTGCCCTAGAAGAAAATATAGTGTAACCCTTCTATTCCAACCTATGTTTGGATCCCACATGTACTTTATCCACTTCAGGAGAGACCTAAGGATGGGCTTCATTTAATCCAAGACTGCTCGATTTGGGAAGTATATCTAGTTTTATTAATTACAGATATTCTTATATATGATATCACTGTGAATTGTGGTTTGCATTAATTGTGTATGGATAGTACAATCTGATTACATACTAGCACCATTTAGTGTTATTTGGTACCACAGGCTATAGATCCTATAATTCAGTGGACATGTGTTTTATTTATAAAGTAGATGATGATGTCATCTGCATGTATGTCCATGTGTGAGGTTTTACATGCTGTGGGAAGACAGTTTATAAATATGGAGAATGAAAGTGGCCCACATATGAATAGAACCTTGAGGGATTACACCTGTCAGAGTAGGTGGGAAACCCTGCAGGCAAAGGACACATACTGTCTGTCAGACATGAGTGAAAACAGTTTGGTGATTAATTACCCGTGCCCGAGGCTTTACACTTACTAAAATATTATGGTAAATGGTTTAAGTAATATTCTGTAAGTTCACTTGGTTTAAACCACTCAGAATCAGAGCTGCATTTGTAACAAAGAGAGTACAAAGAGAGAAGCTACCTAGGGCCTAAGCACACTTCTGGGGTCCATTGTGGCTGCTCTTTGTACATTGCGTGAATGATTCATCAATCTTTAGTGTAAAGGTCCAGCACATTGAAAGTTCAGCTGTACATGTCTTATGATGGTCCTGTTACATAGTGTGTGGACTTCTGCCTCTTTCCTCATGCTGGCTATTCTAAAGGAAAATATGAGGACAGTATGTAAAGGAGATATAAACTCTCGACTCACTGTATGATCAGTGTGTGCAACTGAGATTTCCATACATCTTTTTATCTCCTTGTATGTTTCCATGACTCCACTCACTGGGCCGGGTATCCTGTAAGGCCGCCTAGGCTGTGGTGTTGAGGAGGCAGGCATAATACAGGTGGCACAGCCGGTGGGGAGATCAAAGATATCTATCACCAGTTAACCCATTCTCACGCCAAGGGGTCAATAGTGTATTAACCAGGTGGTGGAGTTTGGCGGCAAGTCCCTGCTCTATCAAAAGACCTCCCAGGCTGCTGGGTCGCTGCTGGCTTCAGTGTGTGCTCTGTCTGCACAGATCTCTTGCTGCCCTCATACTAATACCCGGAGCTGTGAGGTAACATTACCCCAGCCCCGGCATTAGTAAAGAGCAGCATGAAGCTGTGCATTCAGTGCATAGACTGATCACAATACCAAACCACTAAATAAAAATCAAATATGCTTATATGAATGTGAGTATGTGTGTGCATATAAATGTATGTATAAGAATATGGGAATATATGTGTGTATATCAATATATGTATGTGTTTTTGAATGTGAGTGTATGTGTTTAAATGTGCACGTGTGTGCACATGAATTTGAGTATTTGTTTATGAATGTAAGAGTGTGTGTATATGAATGTTTCCGCATTTGGACATATAGGTGCTTAGTCATAGTCAAAATGTTAAGGTGCTTTTTGATCTTTTCCTTGAACCTTTTGTCTATTTTTTGCACTTATGGATTAAACCTTCCTTTGTGGATTTGGAGCACTTGTTTTTGGCATTTTCTTTTCTTAATAATGGGCCACAATAACCAGGTGGCAATAATTACTCAGCTGACGGTAGCAAAATAGTGAAAAGTCATCTGTTTTTATATTTATGCACTATAAGTGGTTGAGGAGAGAAGTTATAGGTGGTTTCAGCAACATTCCAGAATTTGGCCAGATTAGATATTGTCATGATGGGTCATGATGAAGTCAACTCAGCTGTGATGGGGTCAAAGAGAGTTAGGCGTCAGTAAAACAATGTGGACAATGGAACAAAAATAGTTTAGAAAGCGACTAACACCACTTAGTAGACTACATTCAGGGAAAGATGTCAATATAATCCACCAAAAACACTCTGCCTTTATTGCCAAGAAAACCAGCATTATAAAAGTTCATATAAGGCTATATTTATTGTTTAAGCAAATTAGAATATTCTTGGTACATTTTGTTTTCAGTATGACAAACACTATCACTCCTCTCCAGAAATTCATTGATTCCAGAGAGAGATACATTGTGGATCCTTGTCTCTTATAAGTTATTCTAGAGGCCATATTGACTAAACACTTCTAAGTGGTTTTAATTTAAATTGTAATGTCAGATGTAGTAGACATCATTATTGCAGTTTCTGGCATTTAGAACAGGATTTTACTATTACCAAGAACATTTTTCCCTTAAATGATATAGCAAAATCAATTTTGATGCTCTGCCATGAGTTTTCAGGCCAATCTCAAGGATATTGCATTGCCAAATGAGGCATGTTCCTTTTACTCTGACATTAAAAGCAACCTTATTTCTTCTCTTCAATGTTCATGTCGATGGCCTAACCACCAAAAGAATGTGCTGGCAATTTCCTTCGTACAAATCAGCCATCGATGATCAGAGTAGGGATGTTTCATCATCTGTCAATCTTAAAATGGTATCAGAATTGCAATAATCATATTGGATAAAATCTCAAGAGATTGAAGCTATTTTGTATCCCTTTAAAATGTTGAATATTTTGAACCTTTACAAAACTCACATTGACTGCAAAAAGACAAAAAGACAAAAATTGCTTTTAAAACTGGGAAATAAAATATATTATTAGGATTTTGTGTAACTCTATGTTCTCTATCATATAAGAATAATATATTTATTTATGTAGCCATAAAAAGGCACATGTGCAGTCTATGTAAATGGACTAGCTCAATATAAAATGAATGAGTTATAACTTAAAGCAACACTCCATTTTCATTCCCTCCTTAACATTTTATTATTTGAGAAACACATTCATTCAGAACATACATATAAACCAGAGAATCACATCTCTTGTGTTGTAAGCTCACATCTGCTGTAGGGATCCAATGATTAGCTGGGGACTTCCAGCCCATCCTCTTTCTCACATAGACATGAATATCACGGTGCAGAGTTACACTACATGACTAAAGTAATTATTACGATCCAGTGTTTCAAAGTCAGCTACTGGTAACACTGCTAATAAAATGCAGAATGCAAAATATCCGTAGAAATAATGCTAGGCATTAGCAATATAATGAGTTATAATGAAGCGCTCAGTAACTCTGTCATAGGAGGCCCTCTTTGCCACAAGTCTGTTTGTGAAATTTCTGCTGTATCCTTTACTACTCTTGTATTGTGAAGTAGAGCAAGGACCAACAACAGCTCAGCCAGGGCCGCCGTCAGAAATTTTGGGACCCCTAATACATCACACGGTCTGGGCCCTCGGGGTCCTGCCTCCAAGCCCACTGATTAGGGGGTGCCCGGGGCGCACATTGACAGGGGCAACATTTTGCTGACTATGTGAATTCTTGCATGATGAAGAGGAACCCAGGAGTCATCTTGCACCTCCAGCAGCAGCATGTCCTTTCCTGTCGCATACCGCAAGAGCCTTGCCGCGGGTTACTATGGCACCACTCCGTGCAGCACGCCATGAATGGCCGAGCGTTGCCATGGCAACCCGTGGCAATGCTATCGCTGCTCGCAAGAGGAAAGGACATATGGCTACTGGAGGTGCAAGATAACTCCTGGGCTCTTCTTCGCTATACAGCCTGCTATAGCCACCGGACCACCAGAGAAATGTGTTCCCCCCTTCCTGGCCACAGGAAGGAGGCAGGGAGGGGAAAAATATTGTGATGTGTGTGTGGATGCAGTGTATGTGTGCAGTACATGTAGTGTGTGGATGCAGTATGTGTGGATGCAGTGTTTGTATAGTGCATGTAGTGTGTGTGTGTTTGTTGTGTGGGATAAGTGCTGGGGGGGGGTGCAGTTTTTTTTTTTAATTAGTTGGGCTTATTACCCCCTTCCTGCCTCTTACCTGTGGAGGGAAGGTGGGAATAAGTCCAGCTAATTAAAAAACTGCTAAGCCCCTTGTGGCGAATAGAACCTTGCCACAGGCTTTTGGAGGGGCCTGCTTGGCAGCCTCCTGCCAAAAGACTATGGGCCAGGTCAGCGACTGTAAAGACCCATATTTTATTCTCCCTGGTTCCTCTGGTTTGGCACTTTCCAAAGAACCGAACGCTAGCTCACTGGCGGCCGTTCGCATGGACCAAAACCGCGAATAGACTTCAGGGGGACTTAGCCGCGAATGCCTTGGAACTATTTTCGGCATGAAAATGTTTGCGGTTGCCGGTCGGTCTCTCAGCGGCACTTAGCTGTGATTCTATAGAACTGTTTTCGCCAGGAAGACTTTGCGGTTCCTGGTCAGTCCCCAGCACCACTTAGCCGCGATTCTATAGAACTGTTTTGGGCACGGGACCATGCGTGCAGTTGGCCAAAACTATGATTTCTAGGAAATTCCTGAACCCCTGGACCAATCTGGGTTATTTTTGGATATGTTGTTCACCCAGATCAGGGCTACCTGGGGATTTAACTTTTGAGTTAATACAGTACTTGACTCAATTATCTTCTTATGTACAGAGGAGGGATTGACCTAGTTATGTCCGGAAGTGTCCTGGATCTGAGAGCCAATGTAATTGTGTATTTGTTTCTATTGTGGTTTACTCTAAAGAGTGCCCCTTGCATGGAGATAGTCATAAAAGGCCAAGTGTGGTCCCAATTAAGTTGAGTTCACTTCACCCTCAACACAAAACCTCATCTTGTGATTGTAGGGAACAGCTATACCAGCTATACCTGGTTCAGATTGCTATACTGGCTATAATCACTAGCTCTGGTAAGAGCTACACAGCTATACCTGCTAGACTCTCTGGAGTAGGAGAGGTCCACTGGAAGCTGGATCCTGGGCTTTGGTCCAGGCGGGAGGAGGACAGCGAAACAACAGCCAAGCTACGGCGGCTAAGGGGCTACAGTGCTTATGGTGTCCAGAGCGGTGCTTATAGTACTCCAGGCTACTAGGAAGCAGCGATTGGCGGAGGCACCCTGTCGGGGGTTCCAGGTGGTCTGTCACACCCTTCTCCCCCAGCACTTATCCCACACAAGAAACACGTGCACTACACAAACAGACACTGCATTCACTAGACAAACACAACCTATATCCACCACACACACTGCATTCACACACACAAACACACACTACATGCACTACACAAATACATACTGCATCCATTATACAAACACACTGCATCCGCTACACAAACACACTCATTACATGCACTACACACACTCACTACATGCACTACACACAGACACTGCAACCACTACACACAGTGCATCCACTATACAAAATACTCACACACTGTGTACCTGTGTGCCTGTCTATCTGTACATGTGTCTGTGTTACTGTCTGTGTGCCAGTGTTTGTATCTGTATGCGTGTTTGTATCTGTGTATCTATGTGCAACTGCATGTCTGTGTATCTGCATGCGTGTACCTCTATGTCTGTTTGTATCTGTGTATCTGTATGTTTATTTTGTATCTGTGTCAGTGTTTGCATCTGTGTAGCTGCATGTGTGTCAGTGTGTGTCTTTATCTGTGTGTGACTGTGTGTCTATGTATCTGCATGTGTGTACCTATGTATCTGTGTATATAAATGTGTGAGTGTGAATCTGTGTATCTGTATGTGTGTCAGTGTGTGTAGCTGTATGTCTGTGTATCTGCATGTGTGTCAGTGTATGTGTCTGTGTATCTGTCTCTCAGTGTGAATCTATATGTGTCTTTAACCTCAAGTGTATCCGTGTGTGTGTGCATACATCTCAGCATCTTGCCAACACTACACACAAACACACCCCTGTATTCAAACCTCAACAATACATACATGGGTGTACGCAGGGAGGGCAAGGGGGGGCACTTACCCCTCCCCCCCCTGGATTTTTCAGCTTGTTCTGCTAATTTTTGTATGAGATTGAAAATACAGTGAAATACCGGCTGTGTACAGGGAGTGCAGAATTATTAGGCAAGTTGTATTTTTGAGGATTAATTTTATTATTGAACAACAACCATGTTCTCAATGAACCCAAAAAACTCATTAATATCAAAGCTGAATATTTTTGGAAGTAGTTTTTAGTTTGTTTTTAGTTATAGCTATGTTAGGGGGATATCTGTGTGTGCAGGTGACTATTACTGTGCATAATTATTAGGCAATTTAACAAAAAACAAATATATACCCATTTCAATTATTTATTATTACCAGTGAAACCAATATAACATCTCAACATTCACAAATATACATTTCTGACATTCAAAAACAAAACAAAAACAAATCAGTGACCAATATAGCCACCTTTCTTTGCAAGGACACTCAAAAGCCTGCCATCCATGGATTCTGTCAGTGTTTTGATCTGTTCACCATCAACATTGCGTGCAGCAGCAACCACAGCCTCCCAGACACTGTTCAGAGAGGTGTACTGTTTTCCCTCCTTGTAAATCTCACATTTGATGATGGACCACAGGTTCTCAATGGGGTTCAGATCAGGTGAACAAGGAGGCCATGTCATTAGATTTTCTTCTTTTATACCCTTTCCTGCCAGCCACGCTGTGGAGTACTTGGACGCGTGTGATGGAGCATTGTCCTGCATGAAAATCATGTTTTTCTTGAAGGATGCAGACTTCTTCCTGTACCACTGCTTGAAGAAGGTGTCTTCCAGGAACTGGCAGTAGGACTGGGAGTTGAGCTTGACTCCATCCTCAACCCGAAAAGGCCCCACAAGCTCATCTTTGATGATACCAGCCCAAACCAGTACTCCACCTCCACCTTGCTGGCGTCTGAGTCGGACTGGAGCTCTCTGCCCTTTACCAATCCAGCCACGGGCCCATCCATCTGGCCCATCAAGACTCAATCTCATTTCATCAGTCCATAAAACCTTAGAAAAATCAGTCTTGAGATATTTCTTGGCCCAGTCTTGACGTTTCAGCTTGTGTGTCTTGTTCAGTGGTGGTCGTCTTTCAGCCTTTCTTACCTTGGCCATGTCTCTGAGTATTGCACACCTTGTGCTTTTGGGCACTCCAGTGATGTTGCAGCTCTGAAATATGGCCAAACTGGTGGCAAGTGGCATCGTGGCAGCTGCACGCTTGACTTTTCTCAGTTCATGGGCAGTTATTTTGCGCCTTGGTTTTTCCACACGCTTCTTGCGACCCTGTTGACTATTTTGAATGAAACGCTTGATTGTTCGATGATCACGCTTCAGAAGCTTTGCAATTTTAAGAGTGCTGCATCCCTCTGCAAGATATCTCACTATTTTTGACTTTTCTGAGACCTGTCAAGTCCTTCTTTTGACCCATTTTGCCAAAGGAAAGGAAGTTGCCTAATAATTATACACACCTGATATAGGGTGTTGATGTCATTAGACCACACCCCTTCTCATTACAGAGATGCACATCACCTAATATGCTTAATTGGTAGTAGGCTTTCGAGCCTATACAGCTTGGAGTAAGACAACATGCATAAAGAGGATGATGTGGTCAAAATACTAATTTGCCTAATAATTCTGCACTCCCTGTATGGAGAGAGACAGGGATAGGAAGCTGCATCTTATCCCTGCTTCTCTATGACTGAATACGCAGGGGAGGAACACATGCAGCCAGCAGAGAGAGCCTACAGATCAGGGAAGTGAGACATATGGGGGGGGCAGAGATAGCCTACAGATCAGGGAAGTGAGGCATATGGGGGGGCAGAGATAGCCTACAGATTGGTAACAAAATACACTTAGAATGACATTCTATATATATATATATATATATTTGTAGTCGGGGCAATATGGCCGAACAGAGAAATCTTAGCATAATACAATCATAACATCAATAAGTATGCACCAGTCGGTTGTGGTGTGCCGGAACCAACAAAGCAGTAGGCCTGTAATAAAAGTGGGCCCACCTTAGAGGTTGTTATAAATAGAAGGAGTGGTGGGAGGGGTGACTCGCCAGACCAGCAACGGTAAGGTGGGAGTGGATTGGCAGCCCTTTTAAAAGTGAACTAAGCCCCTCCCACAACTCCAGGCCAAGCCTTAAAATTTGTAGTCGGGGCAATATGGCCGAACAGAGAAATCTTAGCATAATACAATGATAACATCAATAAGTATGCACCAGTCGGTTGTGGTGTGCCGGAACCGACAAAGCAGTAGACCTGTAATAAAAGTGGGTAAAAAGAAAATAACCAGAAAACATAATTCGTGAACCAACTTCGTTTATTGAGATAAGTCACAAAAAGCGTGTCTTAGTTCAGGATTGGGTATGTAGAGTGTGTAGGCGGAGGATTTCCAGCATCCCATGGCCTTAATTATATGAGCGGGGACGTGGTTAGCGGATGCGGAAGATGCAGCTCCTATACGGAAAGAGTGACCTGAAAATTGATTGGGGTTTAGGCCGAGCCTGGTCAACAGAAGTCGTATGTACAGCATGAATTTAGCTGTGGTCAGAGTGTGTCCATGCAGTTCAAACAAAGGCTGTTGGGGTTGTTTTTGGACAAAAAGTGAATAAGTGTCCAACACTTTAACTGGGCACCATATATTGTGAGTAGGGTACAGTTGAATTTGAATAGTGTGTCCATCGGTGCTGGTTTTGGATTGTCTTAGAGAAAGAATATAATGGTCGGTATGTTTCTGTAGATCATTGGTTCTAAGGTAGTCATGTGCGGTGATGGTTGTGGTTGTGAATTCGCTAGGCCGGAGGAACCTGTAAAAGGCGAGATATAGTGCTGTTTTGATAGTGCTATTGGTCATGGGTTCAAAAGGAGATGAATCTAATAGGTTGGATAGAGTTGTTATCTATGGGTAGTCTTTGTGAGGGAAGGTGAGTATCTAATTTTTTAATGCCTTTAAGTAATGTTTTTATTTGGTATGATGTTAAAAAACCCGTAGTGTTAGGTTGTTGGATGAGCATATGGTGTTGGATGCCGGTAAGGTACAGTTTAATAGTATTAAAGGATAGTTTAAGATTAATGTGGCAAAAAGAGGTAAAACCCAAAATCGTTTCTAATGCAAACATGTCGTGAATGTGAAACTCTGTGATACATTTTTTTAATACGTGAAAAGCCCTATCATAAGTGTCCCTAGTGTTTACTGAGAGTGCCAAATGAGAAATGTGACGTGCGTGATCTAACAAAGTCTTTAATCCATTATCATGTCTTGGAATAGAGGTGCAGGTGTTGCTCGTCTGGAAGCGTTGGGTAGTGACGAGAGGAAAGCCTGGAAACGAAACTGAGACAAGTGATCAGCAGAGGTGTTTGTGTACCCCGGGATGTGTATGCATGTTATAAAAAATTGCCAAGTGGCTGCTACCCATGTGAGACGCCTTAGCAGTCTCATAATGACCAGTGATGCCGATCGGCCTTTATTGACAATGTGGCATGTAGCCAGGTTATCCGAGTAGCACCTGACCATGTGGCCAGACCAATATGGTCCCCAAGCAATGGCTGCCACCACGATTGGATACAACTAAAATAAAGCGGAGGTGTCAGAAAATTTGGGTAGTGATTCGATTTCGGTCGGCCAAGGGCCCCAAAGCCATTGATCACCCCAGATGGCGGCAAAGCCTGTGTTAGCTGTGGCATCTGTCCATAATGTAGGTGATGTGTCGGAGGGAGGTGGTATAAACATGGTTCGCCCGTTCCAAAAGGTGAGAAAAACCCACCACATGCGTAAATCAGAAGTTGTGTGTACATCTAATGTGATATGTGAAGTGTCCGAAGAAAACAGTGGAAACAAGGATAACAGGTGGGATATAAAAGATCTACCTTGGGGTATGATCCTCATGGCAAAATTGAGCGATCCAAGCAGTGATTGGAGTTCTTTACAATTGCAATGACCTTGTAGCATGTTCAATACTTGCCAGGGTACGCTCAATCTTGTCCTGAGGTAGACTGGCCTGCATCTTTATCGTGTCTAGTTGTATGCCTAAAAATAGCATGTAGGTATCTGGACCCAAAGTTTTGTGAGGAGAGACGGGAATGTTAAGAGATTCAAACAGTGCCAATAAGTGATTCAAACTACTAGGTGGAAGAGTGTTATTCTCAATCAAGAGGAAATCGTCCAGATAGTGGATAACCGAAGGGCAGTTGCACACATTTAGTAACAGCCAACATAGAGCCTCTGCAAACGTGTCAAATATACGTGGACTGCTTTTGGAGCCAAAAGCTAGTCGGGTGAAGAAATAATACCTCCCTTGCCATTTTATGCTGTGTAGATGCCACAGGGAAGGATGTATAGGTAGTAGCTTCAAGGCGTTTACCACGTCGGTTTTACTCAGCCATGCACCAGTACCTGCTTGCAGAATGGCCCCTATCACATGGTCGATAGTGGCGTAGTGTAGTGAACATTCTTCAGAAGATATTAGAGAGTTTAGGCTGGGGACAGTGGAGGAGTGTGGTGCTGATAAATCAATTATCAGTCTGGGTTTGAGTGAGGTCTTCCCTGTGACCACCCCTATAGGGTCGGTTCTCAAAGATGTGAAGGGTGGGGAAAAGAATGGTCCCAACAGAAACCCTTGTTCCAACTCAGTTGAGATAAGAGTATTTACCAACTGTGGATCGTCTAATGTGGATTGTAGGTTGTCGCATTCCAGTGTACCGGAGGGTAAATGGACCAACCCGGTGTGAAATCCCTCAGTCATGCCCAAAATAATATAGTCAGTGAAATGACGTGAAGGATGTGGCTGTAAAAGTGAGGTCAATAAAGTGACGTTCACACATGGAGTCCATACTAATTGCCAAGCGGCTTGAGAGGCGCTACCTATGCGTGGGCCCGAGGGGAACTTATGAGGCCACCAAACGTTGTGGCGGGGTGTTGGCCTCTCGGTGGCAGTTAAAGCATAAGATAGATTGGGAGTGACAGGTGAGGCCCTCTCTATGCGACAATGCGAGATGGCTAGCTATGATTTGGCCCGAGGGGCGTATTCCTCCAAGTATGAGGAGAGGGGTGTTGGTCTCGTGGGACCACTAGCCTATGGATTAAGACCAGAATCTTTACCTAGTTGGGTCATGTAACCTAGGACCAGTACCCCTCAGAACATGGTAGAGAAGAAAAAATGGGTTCTGGCGTAGTACCTGATATGTGAGTAAGGTTGCGCTGTCGAGGTAGAAGTAAGCAGTGACTGTAAGAGTCTCGAGATGATTACCTGTTGGACATGAAATTTGATATATGAACGTCTGATAAACGTAGTGGTATGGCCAGATCGTGGGCCCTAAAAACAAGGAACCTACCCGACACTGCAGAGGGTAGATTTAACGACAATGATGATGGTTTTCGTGCTTGTAAAAGCTACCGTTTGATGGAAAATAACCTAAAAGAGTAAAATACATGCTTAACTAATGTAATGTGTATCATTGGTCTTCATAATAAAAAGCATAATTAAACATCAACCAACCTATAAGAAATAATTGATACCAGTGACAGAATTCACAATTCCCAGTACGAACCCCTGGGAAGACTCTGTGGGAAAAAAAAGTTTCAGGAAATCTGGACCCATCATCCTTGTTTAAAACATTCCTATTTAATAAATAGATTTTACAAGTGACTGCAATAACGTTTGTAACCAGTAGGGGCAAAATCCCCATGGAGTTCCGGCTGAATTCGTGCTTAATACGTGAGTTAGTGTAGTTGCCAAAAGAACTATGTAGAGTGTAGCAACAAACGAATAGATACATCATAATTGACATTCGAAACCAACCGATTGAGGTTATGCATATTTAACCGAATGATATCGTTCGTTAGTTTGAAAGGTGAACATGCGAATAGCTGAGGGAATGCCATAATATGGCGAATGCCATAATGATAAAATAAACAAACCGAATGCCGATTTGAACCGAACGGGGCTCCGCCGTGTAAAGCAGAGGAATTGCAGCGGTTGCTTTACGGCGGGCCTGACTTACGGTTTTCATGAAGAAGAGGTAACGAGCGAGCTGTGCGGACGCCGGCAACGCTAAGGAGAGCCTGGGAAGCACCGGACCAGGAGACCACGAGGGAACAGGTAAGGAAAATCCAAGATGGCGGTCTGAACCGGAAGTAAAGTTTCAGACTCGCCAGACCAGCAACGGTAAGGTGGGAGTGGATTGGCAACCCTTTTAAAGGCGAACCAAGCCCCTCCCACAACTCCAGATCACATTAGTACACACAAAGAATTTAAATACCTATAAATGCATATATATTAAAATTCTACATTAATTAAAATTTGATTGACATGCACAGGGAGAAAGTGCAGAGAATTTAATTTGCAAGCACTATATCTGACCCTGTAACTCTTCAAGACACCATAAAACCTGTACAAAGGGGGTAATGTTTTACTCAGGAGACTTCGCTAAACTCTAATATTAGTGTTTCAAACTGGTAAATTGTATTACAACAATGTTATTTTAAGTAAAAGTG
>OW240919.1:41243148-41265955 GCA_933207985.1 Pelobates cultripes | reverse complement strand
TACCTAGGTGCGTGTTGGACTTCCCACGACTCAGTTTCTTTTGGCACAGGTTGCAAATGGCATCGCTGTTGTCAGAGGCAGACACACACAAAAAAATCCACACTGCTGAGCTCTGCAATGACGGCATTCTGGTGGTGGACACAGCATGCGTTGATTGGCATGCTGTCGGGCTGACCCCGGGTGTCGATGCATGCTGTCTGACTGTGCCACTAGCTCCTTGCGACGACCTCCCCCTGCTTCCAACTCGTCTCCTCCTCCTCCCTGTCTCCCCATCTGAACTTTCGCCCTGTTCTTCTTCTTGACGAGCGGGCACCCGCGTGACATCCATGGACGCATCGTCATCATCAACCGCTTCACTTGTATCTGACAACTCAGCAAAGGAAGCAGCAGCAGGTACAACATCATCATCATCATCACACCGTACGTCCATGTGTGTAATGCTGCCTGCCTGAGACATATCCCTGTTATCTACATCCTATGGCAATAATGGTTGCGCATCACTCATTTCTTCAAACGGATGTGTGAATAACTCCTCTGACATACCAAGTAAAACTAGCTGTGGTGCTAGTTTTGGTGGTGGCGGCAGGCGGGTGAGTGTTATCTTGAGAGGTGCCTAAAGCTAAGCTGGAGGAGGATGGTGCGTCAAGGTTCTGAGCGGAGGCTGTAGAAGATTGGGTGTCCTGTGTTAGCCAGTCAACTATGTCCTCAGAACTTTTCAAGTTCAGGGTACGTGGCCTCTGAAAACTGGGCATTATTCTAGGGCCAAAGGGAATCACAGCACCACGACCATGATGGCCCCTGCGGGGTGGCTTGCCTCTGCCTGTCATATTTTTGGGGATTAGTGGTACTATGCGTGCAAGCTACTGTGAGACCAGATATGAGTGGCAATGTGCACTGGCACAGTTGTGCAGGGCACAGGCTGTAGGCCTGACACAGCCGCTTGAAGGACACTGACTGGCTGCTATTAGCTTACACTGGAAACCTTTTTTTCTTTGTAAAAGCACGCTACAGAGACACCAGATATGAGTGGCAAAGTACACAGGCAGAGTAAACTGGCAGAGTACCTGCGGCTGTGGGGCTGACTTTGCAGCTTTAAGGACTTTACTGACTGCTATTCAATCAATAACAGTGAAAAAAGTTTTTTGTTTTTAAATCCAAGCTATTTTGACAACAGATCTAAGTGGTGGCACTGGTCACCGTATCCACTGTTAGCGTAACACACCCGCTTTAAGGACACTGACTGCTATTCAATCTATAACAGTGAAAAAAGTTTTTTGTTTTTAAATCCAAGCTATTGTGACACCAGATCTAAGTGGTGGCACTTGTCATCGTATCCACTGTTAGCGTAACACACCTGCTTGAAGATAACTAACAGCCATTCAATCTATAACAGTGAAAAAAGTTTTTTGTTTTTAAATCCAAGCTATTGTGTCACCAGATCTAAGTGGTGGCACTGGTCACCGTATCCACTGTTAGCGTAACACACCCGCTTTAAGGACACTGACTGCTATTCAATCTATAACAGTGAAAAAAGTTTTTTGTTTTAAAATCCAAGCTATTGTGTCACCAGATCTAAGTGGTGGCACTGGTCACCGTATCCACTGTTAGCGTAACACACCCGCTTTAAGGACACTGACTGCTATTCAATCTATAACAGTGAAAAAAGTTTTTTGTTTTTAAATCCAAGCTATTGTGTCACCAGATCTAAGTGGTGGCACTGGTCACCGTATCCACTTTTAGCGTAACACACCCGCTTTAAGGACACTGACTGCTATTCAAACTATAACAGTGAAAAAAGTTTTTTGTTTTTAAATCAAAGCTATTTTGACAACAGATCTATGTGGTGGCACTGGTCACCGTATCCACTGTTAGCGTAACACACCCGCTTTAAGGACACTGACTGCTATTCAATCTATAACAGTAAAAAAAGTTTTTTGTTTTTAAATCCAGCTATTGTGACACCAGATCTAATTAGTGGCACTTGTCAGCGTATCCACTGTTAGCGTAACACACCCGCTTTAAGGACACTGACTGCTATTCAATCTATAACAGTAAAAAAAGTTTTTTGTTTTTAAATCCAAGCTATTGTGACACCAGATGTAATTGGTGGCACTGACTTGGGAAATGGGCACAGTATGCACTGTGAGCCTGACACAGAAGCTGGCAGCAGTGGCAGACAACTGACTGCTATTCAATCTATAACAGTTAAAAAAGTTTTTTGTTTTTAAATCCAAGCTATTGTGACACCAGATGTAAGTGGTGGCACTGACTGGGGAAATGTGCACAGTATGCACTGTGAGCCTGACACAGAAGCTGGCAGCAGTGGCAGACAACTAACTGCAATTACATTACATAGAAAAAAACATAAAAAAAAAGCATACCCTAACCCTAACCTAGCTATGCTTTTCCCTATCTAATGAACAGCAGCTACACTTTCCCTCCTCTCACTAAGCATGCAGCTTGAGAATGAATCTAAAATGAATGCCTTCCAGGAGGTGGGAGGGTCTGCTAGGGAGGGTGTGCTGCTAATTGGCTGGAATATGTCTGCTGAGTGTGAGGTACAGGGTCAAAGTTTACTCAATGATGACGAATAGGGGGCGGGTCGAACCGCGCATATGTTCGCCCGCTGTGGCGAACGCGAACATGCTATGTTCGATGGCGAACCGTTTGGTACATCACTAGTATTCGTTGTAGCAGTGGTAAGAAGTTCGTTCGGTACAGGTCTCTGGTGAGTGCTATTCCCAGGTATTGCATGTGATTTGCGCACCATTGGAATGGGAATTGTTTTTTTAATGCGTCTGCTTGGGCCGTCGGGACAGTAATGTTGAGTACTTCGCATTTGTTCATGTTCATTTTGAATCCCGAGACCTCCCCATAGTCTTCGAGCATAGTAACCAGGTGGGACATTGTTGTCTCTGGGTTTATAATAAAGAATAAAAGATCATCTGCATATGCAGCCACTTTTTGTGCTGTATTACAGCTTTTAAAGCTCGGGATTTCATCCGATTTACTTACAGCATCTAGGAACGGTTCAAGGGCCAAGGCGAAGAGCATGGGGGAGAGTGGGCATCCCTGTCTCATCCCATTGTGAATCGGAAAAGATGGAGCATGGAGGACGATCGCCATTCCCGCCCTACGGGCGGTCGGGTGGTTACTACAGGCCGCGCTGGGATAGTGTTTGACTTTCAGCAGCGGGGCATTTCCTTCCTTAAAATGTGTTTCCTGTAGGAAAGCAATTGATATGTGTCTAGAGGATAGGTCTCAGAGGAACTGCGACCTGCGCTCCGGGATATTTAGGCCCCTGCAGTTCATGGTCGTAATGCGTAAGGGGTCCGGTTCGTAGGCCATTAGTGGTTGGCGGGAGTGGTTCGCAGTGGCCTCCAGCGATGTGTTCGCTCTGTCAGGGGAAGTCTGCTGCCGAGTTGCACCCCGTCCCCGTGGAGGCTCTGCAGTTACTGTGGCAATGGGAGGGGGTTTCAGGGGTGTGGAGCAGGGGCGGGTGGGGGAGGAACAGATGAGGGGAGAGGGTGAAGCAAAAGAATAGAGGGGGTAGAAGGGAAGAAGGGGAAGACCCCAGTCCGCACGTCAGAGCAGGCGGAGGTGTGACGGTAGCGGCACCTAGAGATAGGTGACAAGAGTCCCTCCTGAGAGGGCTGGTTCGCGTGACCATGGTATTAGTTGGTGGTCGGGCCTGCCAGACAGTGTCCTACAGCTTCCAACTATCGACTCCCCGTGGATTGGGGTTGTTCACGTGAATGTGATGGGGGTTAGTGGTTGTGTCCTTGAGCTTCCTCCAAATTAAGATGTGTTTTCTAGAGGTTGTTTTAGGGACATGTGTCCGAGATTACTCAATGGGTGTGCCACCACCTTAAGAGTGTTTGAATGTCGTTTACCTGGGCTAGTGTAAGTAGTGTGCCCTATCATGGACCCCCAGTGACCGTCAATGTTGTTGCCATTTGCTGTCTATCAAGGGGACATCGCGTGGAGACGGAGGTAGGCGTCTCTTCCCTTCACGTCCCATGTTTGTTTCCCCCCCCCCCGGGGGCAGAGGGTGGGGTGGGGAGGGGAGAGGGTGACGGGAGCTCAGGTTTCCGTGGGATGACGTGTGTCAATATGTGGGTATGGAGCCGTGTGTTGTTGGTCGGGGAGTTGGCTAGTCTAGTGTGTCCGAGTAGAGTGTTGGTCGTGGGCATCGCGGTCATTCTTGGTCGGGTAGCCGTAGTCAGGACCAGTTTCCCTGTTGTGTCAAATGTAGGACTGGGGGGAGGGGGCATAGACATGGTGTTGCCTCAGAGCATGTTACTTATCGTGTGGCTCATGGGGTGCAGGTTTGGGCAGGGTTAGTGGCGGGTTTTCCTCCGCTTATCTCAGTGGCAGTGTCGTTGTGGATAGCGTACAAGTTAACTATAGGAAATGCATGTCATACATTGTAGTATACTTCCCCCCCACCTGGAGCATGTAACATAAATACAGTTGAACATAGTATTGAGTCCCCCGCCCCCTTCCTTCTCCTCCTGTCCAACCTGCGTGCCTGTCCCTCTTCCCTCCCCTGTTTACCTCCTATTGGTCTCACCAAGATGCATGGAGTCAGAAGGTGGTGTTGCTATCCCTGATATCATTTAGCTCCCCCTGCATCTAAACTCTAGTGGTACCAGGAGTCCAGTATGGGGGTCCAGATCTCCCCTCATCTTTCCCACTCCCCCCCCCTTCTAACTTTGGTCCAGTGTCCTGACTCCTTGGCCCCCATAGCGTTTAAGTTACCCCCTATGCATATATATACATTTTTGTGTGTTTCGTTTCCCCCTCCCGCCTCCCCAGACAGACCCTGTGTACGTGGGTCACCGTGTGTGTCCATACTGTCTCATGCATCTGGTTCCCAGGCAATGCCGTTGAGCTGAGGTGGTTACCTGCGGGATACATTTATTCTTCTGGGTTGGATGGGTGTGGGGGTGCAGCATATACCCGGTTCTCTCTAGGGCTCCTCCGCGGGTTCCGTGGTTGTCTCTGGGGTCTGGGTTCCCGGTCTAGTGGTTCCAGCATCCAGTCTGGGACTGCTATGGGTGGCAGGTCCAGCCTTTGGAGAAAACGTGCTATTTCTTCTGGCCAGCGTGCCGCGACCCATTTGTTGCGGTGTCTTACTTGGATGCTGAATGGGAAACCCCACTTGTAGGGGATATTGCGTTCCCTTAGTGCTGTAGTGATGGGTCTGAGGGCATGCCTAGCATCCAAAGTGGTACGTGAGAGGTCATTAAACAGGGAGACCTCTGCCTCCTGGTACCGCCACGTGGGTCAGGTCCTGGCCTGCTGCATTATGCATTCTTTAAGGGGAAATTAGTGTAAGCAGCAAATAATGTCACGGTGGTCCCCTTCCCTAATCCTGGGTCGTAATGCCCTGTGTGCCCGCTCAAGCGGATGTCTGGTAGCGTGTCGCTCCATAAAATCTGGTTAAAGAGCTCGGTCATCATCTCCTCAACATTCTCCGTCCTCTCCCGCTCCGGCACCCCTCTTACCCGGATGTTAGAGCGGCGACTCCGGTTGTCCAGATCCTCAACCTGTCTGCGCAGGGCCAGTAGCATGTTGCCCTGCCTTGTTAGGGCTGTATCTGTGGCTGAGGCCTGGTGCTGTGTGGCTTGGGCCTGGGCTTCTAGTGCCTGGATGCATCCGTCCTGTGCCTCTATGTCTGTGCGTAGTGCGGTGACTGCGGATGTTAGGGATGCCATAAGGGTGGTGGTCACATAAGGGTGGTGGTCAGGAACTGCAGGTCTGATTTTGTGACCATGTTGGCTGCTAGTCTCCTGATCTCTGCCCCAATATCAGCCAGAGTGGGCTGTTCCTGTTCTGATCAGGAGGAAGCCGGGGAGACAAGCCCCATCTTGGATCTGTGCGCCTCGCGGCTCGGTCCCAGCGGGGTTTGCAGAAATCCATCGGTCCCGATGACGGTGCTGGCGGTGCTGCCCTGGGGGTCTGCTGGTTCTCCGGTCTCCTAGTGCATCCCATTTGGGTGAGCTAACAGGCTGGAAACGACTTGTAGTAGCTTGGTGGCGAGGAGCGAGGGATTCACGCGTCCATACTAGTCTGACTTCAGGCCACGCCTCCAGTCACATGTTAAGCATCTTTTTTTTCTATTGTTGTTTTTCTTTGCTGCTCTCTTTAAGTAAAGAAAGAGACATGCCCGATATGATATATTTGTGTCTCGAAATAAAATCAAGTATTGATAATATTAGAATCTACTGGACACACATATGAGTGGCTTCATAGTTGATGTATTTGATTTCCATATTTCCATTTTCCTTCTTTTGTAGGACCTGAATGTATGAGTGAGTTACCAGAAGCCTGTGTGGCACTGGCATCTCCAATGCTGTGAACATCATAATTACATAGTTACATACCTGAAAAGAGATTTGCGTCCATCAAGTTCAGCCTATATCAACATCCACATCACATTCACATTCTCCCTTAGAGTAATTTAGTTTACCTTGATTTTAACTTGGTATTGACATTTTATTTACTGATTTTCTGTAGCTCACTGATCTTCTTGCAGATGCATCCAATCTTCACCATGTCTACCTCGTATTCATTGGCCAACATTTTTTTTTTATCTTTTCATTCAAAGACAGCTTTATTTATTCTATTATTCTCCACTATTGATGACTACATTTTATCGCCCGCTGGCCCTGCCTGTAATAAACGTTTTATTTCCCTATTAGGATCTCTGACTCTGCCTACAGTAACCATATCTGTGGATCGACACATAACCTTCTTTCTACTTACCCTTCTACTTATTCCTTCTGCATCATCATCTTGCTGTTCTTCACTCTGTCCACATCTTTCATATCCATCAATCCCTCACTCTATTCCTGTCATCACAGTTACTCTCTCTGGGGCTCCGTCATAGTCAAGTGCTCAATCAATTTCTTACACTAAGTCAGTCACCAAGTACAAAATGAAAGATAAATTTGTACAATGTCAGAAAACAAAACCACTATATATGGATTTAATGTTGAAAGTGATTGGTGTGATATGTGCCAAAATGTATTGTATATGAGTGACCCCATGATCTACACTACAAAGCCAAACATATCACAGTTGAGGCAGGGTTACAACAGAATTATTAAAGGTTGAACAATTAATTTCTCAAATCATTTTTTTTTTTATCAAACTATCTCATTAGAGTGTGACACACAAGCAAAACATTATTTTTTTTAAATCCCTAAATTAACCTCAATGCATAATTTAAATAAAAGACAACATCTATAAATTTCTTATATGGTCAAGAAATTGTTGATAAATTACCTTTTAAGTGTTACTCTAGAATAAATCACTGCAGACAAAACATATTGGTTTTCAATCCTTCACATTCATTCACACATGCCATGTTCTGTGATGTTTAAAATGTATTTAGCAAAAATAAATACCACAATAGTGATGTCCCGAACAGTTCGCCGAACGGTTCGCGGACGGTTCGACACGAACGGTTCGCCACGGACTCATCATTGATTAAACTTTGACCCTGTACCTCACAGTCAGCAGACACATTCCAGCCAATCAGCAGCAGACCCTCCCTCCCAGACCCTCCCACCTCCTGGACAGCTCACTAAGAATGCAGCTTCACAATGAATGTAAAATGGATGCTGTCCAGGAGGTGGGAGGGTCTGGGAGGGTCTGCTGCTGATTGGCTGGAATGTGTCTGCTGACTGTGAGGTACAGGGTCAAAGTTTACTCAATGATGAGTCCGTGGCGAACGGTCCGTGGTGGCGAACTGTTCGGCGAACCGTTCGGGACATCACTATACCACAACACCAATGGTTAATGAAGTGAACATACATTTTCCAAAGCCAGATAACTATTGTGCATAAAGCAAAACTTTTGGTAAAACCCTTCTGACCTCAACTTTAGGGAGTTTTTACAGTCATCTACTCTTGTAATCAACATATAATGCTCCACAGAGTCTTTTTTTGCCTCTGTTTCTTTTTTCTTTGTCTCAGAAATGTTTGTTTAGAAACTAATCATGTTTCAAAATCTTAGCATGGAAACACATGTATTGTAGAATACCAATTTTAAAAAAATAAATAAACTGGCTAACGTTTGAGTGCAGACAGGCTCTTCACCGTTCTTGTTGAGTAGACAACATCTATGTGGTTGCTTACACAATCAACAACCAAATATTCAAGGTACACTATAGTCACCAAAACAACTTTAGATTAATGATGCCGTTTTGGTGTATATATCATGCCCCTGCAATTTCACTGCTCAATCCATTGCCATTTAGGAGTTAAATAACTTAGTTTATGCAGCACTAGTCACACCTGCATGTGACTTCCTAAACACTTCCTGTAAAGAGTCATCTAATATTTACACTTTCTTTATTACAAATTCAGTTTAATTTAGAATTGTGTGTCTTCTGCTCTATTGAAAGGCATGCCAGGCCTTGCTGGAGCCTCCTGTTTGCAACTAGAGTTCAATTTACCGAACAGGAGAGACAAGCGTTTAAAGTAAGTTATATCTGATTGAACATGAAACCATTTTGTTTTCAGGATGGCTGTGTCAGTCACAACCAGTGAAGGTGTGCCTAGGGCTGCAAAAATAAAAACAAAAGTGATTTAACTCATAAATGACAGAGAATTGAGCAGTGAAACTTCAGAGGCATGATCTAAACATAAAAACTGCTTCATTAAATTAAAGTTGTTTTGGTGACTTTAGAGTCCCTTTAAACCAGGCTTCTCCAAACCCCAGCCTTCCAGCTGTTGCTGAGCTACAACTCCCATGATTCTGTGAAAGGATAAATTTCCTCAACCAGTTTGGAATCTTGGAAAATATATGCTTCTGTTTCGGCAGTGTAATAACTTATTTTTTTGTACGTACGTTCAATCTTTATTGTTGCGACTATACTAATTCTAGTCTCATTCTTGCTCCCCAGGGTATATGTCAATGAAAACTAGAGAAATCTCAATGCATGTTTTCTGATAAAAAAAAATAAAAAAATCTAGCTAAATAATTATAATATACATTTCTCCTATTTTACTATATGCCTCCCTTTGTCGCCAAAAACATGCTCTTCAGTTTTTATCTTGCTTTATGACACAAGCACGTTTGTTTTTTCTCGCTAAACAGCCAATCACAGAAAAGGAGGGTAACTAATGTGTGGACAATAGATTGATATAGAGTTGTTACTTTCTTGCTAACATGTTGTAGTTGCAGTTTGCATGGGCAATGTCTATCAGAGGATATTGTGATGGAAGCTGCCATGCCATGGACTTTTGGAAAGGCTTGAAGGCCAGTCTCCTGCCCACAGACTATAAGCTTGGTTTCAAGAAGCCCTAAAAGGGGCTATTGTCACTGTGAGGAAGGGTATGGGGGACGCGGAAGTGTACAGTGCTTACCAGCCAGACATGAGGACATCTCGGGAACACCTAGTCTCATTTAACATATCAAACACCTAACCAGGAGATAGCATGAAACACTCTAGAGCTGTTCCACGGATCGGGACTGTGCTGAGATCTGGTCAATCTTTAAGCAGGTATTGCTTGGTGGGGAGGTCGGGGAGAAAAGAAGGAATTGGAGGATTCTTGGGGCTTGAGAGCTATCCTCTCCGCAGAGGTCCAGGAACCCCTTATTGGAGACTGGAACTAAGCCGCCGCACACCTGGAACTCCTCACCTGATTGGAGAATAGAGGCAACCTGGTAAAACTTTTACACACTGTAACTGATAGGTGGGGACAATGTAATTAAGTCCACAGACAGAGTGGCGCATGGGAGGGAAAATAATACTGTCCCTTTCATTGTATGGAGGACCCCCTGCAAGATGAGTCAACACTGTTCTGTATAAATAGCCGTGTGCTGTGCAATAAAGATCAGTCTACCCTCTACATACAGACTTGTCTAATTTGTGGGGGAAAAGCTATAGTCTCTGCTTTAAATGAGAAAAGGTCTCCTGAACTATAATTACTACAACCTGTTCCGGTGAAGAGATCCCCAGAAACCCTAGTCAAGCTTCGGCGAGTGTTTCTAAAGTCAGTGGCATCTCCAGGATTCATATTTAAAAGGGGCCAGGGACAAAAGTAGGTGGGCAGTTATAAAGCGTGTACATATGTGTATGTATATACATATTATATAGTGTTCAAGTAGAGATTGTAGCCGTATTAGTCCAGTGATGTCCAGTGATTTACGACCCTCTGCAAGAATGTTGTCCATTTTTATCAAATCTGTGTCTTATCTGCACTCATGCCGCTTTAACCCCTGTATCACATCACAACTCAACTTTAAATTCTATGTGTCGTCTTGCTCAGAAAGGCTTCAGACTTGAGAAAGGGAGGTTCTCCCGAAAACTTGTCATTCAAAAATTCTGTTAGTACAATAAAAAAGGTATTACAAGATTTAGATATAGATTTTTACATCTATATATTTATATTTATTTATATATATATATATATATAGAGAGAGAGAGAGAGAGAGAGAGAGAGAAAGAGAGAGAGAGAGAGAGAAGTAGAAAGGTAGCTGCAATCATGGTCTTCTATGAAATCAGTTCTTTACTAAGTCAAGATTAAAATAGGATCAACGTTTCAGTCCTTTCACAGGACTTTCATCAGGATTAATACAATAAAAACAAATTAAATCACCATATATATAAGGAAAAATGTAATGGAAATAGACTCGACTCAGGTGTAGTGCATGACCGACGGCTTCCTGCCGGATTCAGTGCGCATGTGTGTACGTGCTCCGCCCCTAAAAGTGATGTAAAAATGTGATGACAACACTCAACACACATTGTCATAGGAACGTGGCAAGCCGTGTCCGGTAACCATATTTTCCTTTACTAATAGTGCTAGATCATAAAGTGCAATGCAAAGTAATAGCAATCGGCTCATAACATCCACACTCTTAACACTACCAACGCTATGCAAGTGAAACTAAAAGGGAAGTGATTGAAGAATGGATGTGTTTGATAGATAATAACAATATTAAAAAAGCCTATGTGCAATTTATACGTAATTACTTGTAAAGTGCATATAGTGAACAGCAGGTAAAACTGTGTAATGGAAGGTGGCTGTGCATATAACACTAAAGTGCCTTAATATTAAAGTGCCTGTGAGATAAGGTACCAAACAAGATAAAGTACCATATAAGGTAAAATCCCGGGCTCCAGGTCCCATGGCAACTAGAAATTTCACCCTGGTGCTTTCGATTTGTCAACCCTCTAGCTAAGCCATGCAGGAAACACTGAAACACGTGGAAATTTGAAACTGGCTGCCACACGAGGGAGCAGTAACCTTCCTGCAGTTCCTCTCTACTCCCTTGTGAACTGTTTAGTGATATCACTCTAGTGATGTCACAGAGAGCACAGGGGAGATGAGAGGAACTGCATGAAGATTAGAGAGGAACCCCACTGGACGCCAGGGTAAGATGCACTCAGCTCTCCCAAAGGTAGGAAGGCTGGGTGGATTTAATTAAAATAAAATTATCAAATTGTGAGTGTGTACGAAAACGTGTGTGTCTGTCAGTGTGTGTCTTTCTATCAGTGTCTGTGTGTGTATGTGTCTGTAAGTGTGTATGTGTCTCAGAATGTATGTGTGTCTCAGTCAGTGTGTGTCTCAGTTAGAGAGTGTGTGCTTGTCAGTGTATGTCTGTCAGAATGTGTGTTTTCCTGTCAGTGAGTGTCTGTTTAGGTACCTGCCTCCTCTAATCTCATGAGAAAGGTGTTTTTACACACCTTTTTTCTCACGCCATGCCAGTTCCTCCACAGCTGGACTCACCTCTATGGCTGAGATAATCAATGTCAAGACAAACTCACTGACACACACACAAGCTCACTACAGACAAGCTCACTGACACACACAAGCTCACTGCTGACAAGCTCACTAACACCCATACTCACTACAGACAAGCTCGGTGGAACACACAGTAGCTCACTTCACACAAGCTCACTGAGGCACGCACAAACTCACTGACGCATGCACAAGCTCACTCACTAGCAGGCCCATACATATGCAAGATCACTCTGTCATGCTAAATATTGGAGCCTACCTGGCGCTGGAGGCTGTGGCTGCCGGAAAACTTGGAGGCCGTTTTTTAGGGCTCTTCCTGCAGCAAGGTCCTCTGGTAGAGAGTGGGTGCGGGAATTGCATGTGATTGGATTTGGCTTGTGTGCCTGGAAAGCTGCTGCAGCATGTGAGAGGAGACTTAGTGCTCCTGCCTTCAATTTCACTTGGGGCAGGGGATACTGCATGATCTAGGGGGGGCATTGCCCCCTCTGGCTTCCCCCTAGCGACACCCCTGTCTGAAGTGCTCCAGTGTCCCTGGTAGAAGCGAGAAAGCTGAGCTGGTAGAGGTCCTCAATCAGAGTACGGGAGCTCTGTCACAGATATGTTATACCTCTTTGAGGTTATTGGTTTTTCCTTTATTTAGTAAGAAAATCCCCATTTAACTTCAAGTATCATCTGTCAAAGAGATAAATGTGTGCAGCTGAATATTGTAGCTCTTGTATTTAATTGAGTCCATTAGCTGGGTCACTAAATTGTTTATAGAATTCAGTTAAATACCACCCAGAACTTAAAGCCTCTGCTTTTATGATGCCCATTCAATCAAGCCCCAAGATGCATTGAATAGGCTTGTTTGCTGAACAAATACATGTAAAGAGATAGAATGTACAGGAGGAAATTGGAATTCTGAAACGTGTCTCTGGAATTGAAAGACCATGATTCTCTTTTCACAAAATAAGTTGTTTTTTTAAAGCCATTTTTCACGCTCCGTCAGGTCTCTCTGTACATTCAGGCTAAGAGGTCCAGCTATTTTCCACTACCTGTCTTTTACTAGCCGTCAAGTACACATGAATCTCAAAGAGGCACTGCAGATCTGGCAGCTTTCCACCAACACAGTATTCGTTCTCTTTATTCTGATGATTCGTCCAAAATTACCCAGTTGTCCCAACTGCCGTGCATATAATTACCAACACAAATATCCCTGCCAAATCTTCTCCTCAGCATTATGTGTGCACTGCACTAGGACATGCAAACTAGACCCAGAGGTAAATAAAATATCTACAAATAAAAATAAAAAATACTACATTTTAGGTGTGTCGTAATTTGTAATACTGCAGCCAAAAATTGTAATTAGGATTGCCACTATTTATGGGGGAGGGTAGGACACTTGTTGCTTGTGTAATTATTAGTTATTTTTAGTCTACACTGTATAAAACAGTTCACATAAACAAATACACACACAAACACACAAATACATTGTCCATTACAAAACATTTATAGCTGAATATAAATGCACAGAAACACAATATGTCTTTATTGTGAAAAGTTATGTTATTATTTTTGTTATCGAAGAAAAAATCCCAGAGAGCTTTGTGGCTTTCTTTTGAAAAGATGTGCTTTTTTCACTTCTTTTGTTTAGGTTAATGAATTAGCTCAAACCCCATACTGACTCTTACTTGAAATCATTGGTTGTATCCGTAGCTCTTATGTGGAAACCTAAATTAATCCCATTATTCAGTACCTCGATGCACGCTAAGAACTATTTAGGTTTGTTTGAGCTGAAAGTTGTTATTTAGTCTTTTAACAGTCAGTAAAATATGCCTGTAAGATTTTTGTTGTTGTTATTATATATGTTCAACATATTTTTTTATATTTTAATCTTACGTTAACTGATTTAACTTCTTTAATACTACTATTTGGGGTGCTGCTGGGGGCCAGTTTATACAATACACAAGATTCAGAGCACTCACCTATCCACTAAACAGCAACTTCAAAGCTGACAGATTTTATTAGTTTTTTTAAAAACACCTAATCCAGGGAAAAATAATGGGGGTTTAGTTACATTATATGATCATACATTGCATAAGCCTGCCACAACGTTAATGTACCCCATATTTGGCAGGTTCTACTCTAACAGCCTAATGTCTGCTCTTATGAGATTAACCCACTTACTTGGGGAAAAAAATCCATCTGTTGCTCTCTGCAGTACAAGACTGAATAGGCCCTGGACAGGGAGGGGTACAAAACCAAGGAGTTGGCTAGACTCCCAAATATATATCTATATATTTGAAACCAGGGGGCTGCACTCACCTGAACATGCATACTTGGGGTGCTGCTGGAGGCCTATTTATACAATACAGAATATCCAGCGCACTCACTTATCCACTAAACAGCAACTTCAATACTGACAGATTTCAGGGCCTATTTAGCCTTGTACTGCAGAGAGCCCTAGATGGAATTTGTTCCCCAAATGGAAGTTGCATGACAACTAGCAAGCTGGGGAGGGCCGAGCTAGGATGGGAGTATTTGTACCGGCCATTTTGTGAAGTGGCCAACTAAACCTAAACTTACCTGTCAGTTGTCTCTAAGGTTTGGGTAGGTTTTTTTCTTTCTTTTTCAGATGGACCCTGTTGAAGAATTTCTTGCTGGTGTTCGTGTGGTGGTGAGGGAGCGCAGCATCGTTTGGCTGTATGAGCAGATGGCATCCCCTGGACCTTGGTTTCGGAGCGACGGCCCGCGCGGAGGACAAGGCCTCCCCAATGTTTGAGCCCCTGTTCGGTCCCGGCACAGAGGAGGAAGAGGAGCCCACCTGCAAGAACTGCTCCCGCAGCAAATGGTTCCGGAGCAGGCCGCGTGGCTGGCGGTGAGAGAGCTGGGCCTGAGGTGTCGGCCACGGAGGCCCCTGGCAGGTGGTCTATGTCAGGCGGCGTTGCTGGAGTGGGTTGGGGACAGGAGGCAGCATGTCTGCATCTCCCAGGTCAGGCTGTGCCCCATCAGCTGGCGGCTGGCAGGAAAAGTTGGGTGCTGAGGATGGCGGGCTCTGGTGTGGCTGGGAGTGCCACCAGGTCTACGACCAATGCTGGAGATGCCCCTGCTGCTCTCAGTGAGTCGGGCCTCACGGGCTTTGTATCCTTGGGGAGTGTGGGGCAGGACAAGGTTGCCCAGGGGCACACAGGAGAATGGGCTGTGGGGGGTCCAGGCTGCAGGAAGGAGTTTGGTGCGGCCCCAGCTGGGGCCTGGTCAGCTGCGGTGGAGGCCAATTTCACAAGTGGGGCTAAGTCAGTGCAGACAGCTGCTGGTTCACGCAGCCAGGCAGGGATAGGACATAGCAGTGATACGGCCAGGGAGGTGCCAGGCAGGCCAAACAGGCAAAATAGGAGCCCTGATAGTGGGGATGCAGCCCAAACCGGGCCTGGGAGGTGCAGCACAGCCTGCGCGGGGTCAGGTGGGAGAGAGTGCGCACGGCTACATGGAGCCAGGCAGTTGGATAGGCCGGATTGGAGGAGTCATGCTGTCCAGGAGTGCAGGGAGCACCACTCTAGGACAAGGGATAGCGGGTCACCAGGTGTCCCATAGGACCAGGCGCAGTGAGGATAGATGGTCCACGGCAGGTCGGAGCAGCAGAGACAGGAGCCCTTCTGTAAGGCATTACAGCAGGGAGCGTTCAACTTCTTCCGAGGATAGGGCGAGGTGCAGACTTACAGGTCGCCTAACAGGAGTTATCAGAAGGACAGGCTTACCACTTTCACTGGGGGCAACGCCAGTGAAGGTCGGTGCGATGTTGCCTTGGCTAGGCTGTTATGGTAACCAGGGTGATGCACAGTTATTGTTGGACGGGTTATCAAAAGGGTTTTGGTTCGATTGTGTGCCAACTTGAAGTCGGTCGCAGAGCATCCGGAGATGGTTAGAGATAAATTGGCTAAAGAGGTTCAGCTGGGTAAGATGGCGGGGGCCGTTCTCACAACCTCCATTGGCAGACTTACGGATTTCACCTTTGGGCGTGGTGCCTAAGAAAGAACCGGGTAAGCCTGATCCATCATTTGTCATATCCAAAAGGTTTTTCGGTGAATGATGACATTGATGCGCCCTGTGTTCTGTCTCCTATGCATCATTTGACCAGGTGGTTGAGTTGGTTTGGAAGGCAGGATGCAGGGCTTTGATGGCAAAGGCCGACACGGAGTCGGCTTTTCGATTACTGCCGATCTATCCGGATTGATGTTCGATGGGGCTTATTTTGTGGACCATTGCTTGCCTATTGGCTGTTCCATTTCATGCTCCTACTTCAAAAAGTTTAGTTCCTTTTTGGAGTGGGTGGTGAAGGAGGAACCAGGTGGGGGTTCTTTAGTACACTCGATTACTTCTCAATGACTTCTTGTGTGTGGGCACTGCCGGGTCGGACCGTTGTGGCTATACCTTGCGGTCTTTGGAATGGGTGCCTCATTACTTTTGGACACCCCTGGCAGCCGACAAGATGGTGAGCCCTTCCACTTTTCTCAGTTTTCTAGGTTTGGAGATTGATTTGGTGGCATGGGAATGTCGGCATCCTTCAACAGGCCCTGTTTAGGTGTGGTGCAGGGCGCTCAGGAGCTTTAGGTGTCAAGTCCTAAACTGTGGCGGGTAATGGCCAGGTTAAATCGAGGGGTATATGGAGAAGGAAGTGGGCATCCGGAGGTTTAGTGTGGATTAGGCAGTGTTACACTTGGTTGGTAGGTTTGAGCCCGTCAGTGGCTCCGAACCTGGGGTGTAGCGGTGTCTTTGTGCACCCCTACAATTTAATCTGGTGGAAATGTGGTCATATTGGATGGCCAGTTTCTGTGTTATGTTAATTGGATTATTTATTGTTATTATTGTGGGGTCATTGCCAGGGGTATTTTATGTATATGGGGGGATGTTGGCTTTTATAATATTTGTTGCAATGACCCTACTTGTTATTCCTTAATTCATGAATTAATAATTAATAAAGCTGTGGACTAATATTTCCAACAGTATTACCTGTGTCCGTGTCTTAATGGGGTTCGGGGTAAGGTTAGCGCATATGCCTGTAAATCCGACTGTGCGCCTGTCATGTAAAAATGCCACAGAAACATCAGATAATCTACTCAGACACAATACAACAATACTAGCGTTTTAATGCGCACACAGAGGCCAAACCATGGAGAATCAGTCAGATTTATCTATAAAATTATTAGGATAGAGACAGTACGGTAATTCCAGTTATATTACAGCCAAGAAAAGAGATAACAATGAAAATAAATGCATTCAGGAGGTATCCACACGCTGTTTGAGATCCCACAGATCTCAATACATTTTCCATGGCCAAGGTTTATGAGTTGACAAGGCACCTTCCTGAGTGTTTTCCAAATCTCTGAGTCTATTTTATCTCTCACTTTAGCATATGCCGTAGACATTGTTTTTTGGAATTATTTGATTTATATGCTATGATTAATGGCTCACAAAGTCTGTCAATCCATCTGTTGCTATAGTTTTCTGCTTTTTGTGTTATTTTGAGAAAAATTGTGTAACCCCCTGAGATCAGTTTCTTTCTTGTCGCTTTGGAAAATATCTAAATGAAAAAAACAACAACAGTGTTTTGTATCATCTGGGTTTGTTCAAATGTCCTAAATAAAATGCTTTTTTTTTTATTTTTATTTTTTTTAGATTTAGGTAGATTTACAGGTATCTTGAAATTACCATGTGTACAGTATATGGTCAATAACACAATTGGAGCCAGTCCTTACTTATTCTTGAATAATTACTTAAATGGGCATTTATTTTTATTTATCAAGCAGTGTTCATTATTTTTACTACAAACCCTGTTGGAATATGGTACCTGTTTTCTCCTTCTAATCATAATTATTTTTTTAAACACCATCACAAACAAACATAATAACAAAAAAAACACGTTAAACATACTGGCATTAAGTTGCCTACTTAATTCTTGCATGCTGGGCAGAGGCCAAAGTAACCAAAATTGAATCCTATATGACTTGGAGAATTTTCCCAGCTTGGCTATTTTGGCTTTAAATACAATTTGAATTCCCAACAATTCTCACGTTAGTAAATAATTCCATCACTGTTGCAAAGATCTCAAATATCCCAGACTAACAGAGAATCTCTGCTTTTCTCAGATCATTATATATATATATATATATATATCATTCATTTGTAAGAACCATTAAGGGAAATCTGTTGTGTAAATTCTTCTTTGATAGACATATTGACGTTTGTACAACATTAGGATAGCAAAGTAATGGCGGAGATAAGTACGTCGAACATTTATTTAAAATTACTCTTTTGGACATCTTTATGATTCCCTTGAGGAAGGCATCCAGTAGTGTGTCGAAACGTTGTGGGTTTAGTGTCCTATGTCCTACCCTTATAGGCTGGTGAGGTTAATGGTATAACTGTGGTACATTTTCCAGCCTGTGTTCACTTTGTGTTTTTGTCTTGGTTTTGCAGCTTGGTTTAGGGATATTGAACAAAAACAATACAAGGTATCATACCTTAAGTAGAGGCACTAGACCTTTATTAAAGCTAGTGACATCCTATTGTAACGTCAAGAAATAACAGAGAAGTAGACAACTCCACCAAATATGTGCCATGGTGCCTGGCTGATATTGACTTCTACAACTTCCTTCATATCTCCCTTAAAGGACCACTATAGTGCCAGGAAAACATACTCGTTTTCCTGGCACTATTACATAGTTACATAGTTACATAGCTGAAAAGAGACTTGCGTCCATCAAGTTCAGCCTTCCTCAGAAATGTTGTTGCTGTTGATCCAAAAGAAGGCAAAAAACCTGGTCTGAAGCACTTCTAATTTTGCCCCAAACTAGGAAAAAATTCCTTCTTGACCCCAAAATAGCAGTCAGATGTCTCCTTGGATCAAGCAGCTATTACCCCACTAATTAGAAATTATATCCCTGTATGTTATGTTTTTGTAAGTATTTATCCAATTGCAGTTTAAACATCTGTAGTGACTCTGACAAAACCACCTCTTCAGGCAGAGAATTCCATATCCTTATTGCTCTTACTGTAAAAAAAACTTTCTTTGCCTTAGATGAAATCTCCTTTCTTCCAGCCTAAATGTGTGACCTCGTGTCCTATGTATAACCCTGTTTATGAATAGATTTCCAGATAAAGGTTTGTACTGGCCCCGAATATATTTGTATAAAGTTATCATATCCCCTCTCAGGCGCCGTTTTTCCAAACTAAACAGATTTAATTTTTTTAACCTTTCTTCATAACTAAAATGCTCCATTCCTTTTATCAATTTTGTAGCTCGTCTCCCACCCTCAGGAACCCCCTCCCGCCCGGCTCTGGAAGGGGGAAAGGGTTAAAAACTTACCTTTTTCCAGCGCTGGGCGGGGAGCTCTCCTCCTCCGATCCTCCTCCGTTCCTCCTCCTGGGCTGAATGTGCACGCGCGGCAAGAGCTGTGCGCGCATTCAGTCCGTCGCATAGGAAAGCATTTACAATGCTTTCCTATAGACGCTTGCGTGCTCTCACTGTAAAAATCACAGTGAGAAGTACGCAAGCGCCTCTAGTGGCTGTAAATGAGACAGCCACTAGAGGATTAGGGGGAAGGCTTAACCCATTCATAAACATAGCAGTTTCTCTGAAACTGCTATGTTTATAAAAAAAATGGGTTAACCCTAGAAGGACCTGGCACCCAGACCACTTCATTAAGCTGAAGTGGTCTGGGTGCCTAGAGTGGTCCTTTAACGTAAATATAAGAAAATCTCGCTAGTACCTCGTCCCTGTTTTGAGTGCATAAATGATCTTATTTCTGATATCAAGTCAGGATTCAAATAACTTTAAAATAGATGAATTTACATTAGCAACCAAACTTTAGAAAAATGCTAAATTTGTACATCTAGTTGCAGCTAGATGTATACATAAATACATTTAAATTGCATGATTGTGAGCCTGGAAATAAGCTAAGTAATGAGCTAACTAAAAAAATACTTTAAATGTGATTCATAAATGTTCCTCCAATTATTCTGTTGCTTTTATCCTGTTTATGACTAATGTTTTGAAAAAAACTGCAGACATTAAAAAAAAATACCCTTTGAAGGACACCAACTAAAGCTAGTGACAGGTGGAAAGGTACCCTAGCTGTCATTGATCTATTTTGCTGCACTATTATGACTACAGGGGATAACTATCCAGTGGAAATAAATGAGATACTCTTGGGTGATCTTAGAGAGACAAATACATGGATTATGCTTGGGTGAGCTTAGAGAACTAAAATTGAACCATTATTGCTTAAAATAAATGTCTGATAGTCCCCTATGTCTTGTACTGTTCTCGTGCATATGTTAATATTTAATAAAAAATTAAAATAATGGCTGTTCACTGCCATGGTTCTATCTACTCCTGTTCAATGCCATGACACTATGTATTCCTGCTTCAGATTTTCGGGTTCTTTGAAATTAACTATCCCGGATATTCCGAGCCAGCCGCTTAAGTACTAACTTGGTTGGTTCGTCCTTCTCTGTTCTTCTTTCTCTCCTTTCTGTTTTGTTATACATTCCTTTTTGTAGGCTGTCGACTTTGTTCTTTTTTGTTCTATTCACTTTTTTCCTCATCATCTGTTGGCGTTCAGTAAAATTTACTATAATCTCTTCAATTTGAGTCTGAACTTTTAAATGAAGGAAAACAAGAATTGAGCCTCCTTCCAAGACGTAATTTAAATAAAATCTGGAACGTTTATTTTTCCCTGAACTGACTGCCATTTCATCTAAGGGGCAAATGTTACAAGACGAGTCTTCCAAGTGACCTCATACATTACCTGATAATTGTGTTTAAACAAGTAATAATGAGAATGGGAAAGGCACTAAAGGAGGACTTTTCAGAAGTGCTGCTAAAAAAAAAAAAAAAATAGTTTAAAGAAAAGCCAAATGAAAGAATCTGTTTTATTGGAAGTATTTTGACGAATTTGTTGAGCAATGAGCATCAATCCTTTCATTGTTTCACATTAAAAAGTTCATTCATTTAGCACAGAGTTGGGCTATTAAACCAGCAAGGCTACACTCTCTAAAATATATATTTCTTTAAAGGTCGCATCTAGGTCCAATTCATACAAAACAGAGAATCCAGGGCACTTACTAAACACCAGCTACAAACCTCACAAAATGTAATAGCTTTTTAAAACACCTGACTTAGGCAAACTTAATGGAGATTTGGTTACAGTATATGATCATACTTTAAATGAGCCTGCCACAACACCAATGTTCCTCATTTTTTGTTAAAATGCAAGTTTACAATAGTGCCCTAGAATATGTCATCTTTGAAAGAGAGGGTTAAAAACCAGACTACTAAATATAAATATATGTGAAACCACTGGAAAACAAAAAACTATACTTTCTAACTTGCTGCAAAAATTCAGAGCTCATTAAGTATCCCCATGAGACATGATATCTTACCGGAATTCCGATTAATTGGTCTGTTTAGCAATGTGAGGGAACACTCAGAGATCCGTGCGCACAGAGGTAAAGACCACATGCAGTGTTCACAGGTGCAATTCATGGCACTGTTTCGCTCCCCACTCAGAGTTGAAACCAGAGCCAAATAATCCAGAATGCAAATAATGTACAAATCCATATTAAGGATGTGCAGAATAAATACATTTAATATTATGGGAAACGCATTTCATGAACCTCCTGTTTCTTGTGCTGTTGTTGCTTCCAAAGAAGGGTCAAAACTTTCCAGTGAGTGATGGAACAGACGGTATTCAAGTTTTACACAGAATGCGCTTCAGCACTTGGCGCTCCTGCTCTGTGCGTATGCGTGGTTGACCACTTCATGGCTGAGCTCAAGGCCACCATCAGGGGGTGACAACCATGATGGTTGGGGCCCAGTCAGCACTGTGGCTGTGTAATAGCGTGATTGGGACCCTTTTAAAAAATTGCAGCCGTTAGTAGTACTGGGAGGAAGTGATGGTCAGTCACTTCCTCCCAGCTCATGCCACATGGGAGGAGAGACAGACAGGCAGTGAAGAGGGAGAGCCAGCCAATTCCCATCAGCCCAAGCCACCCTACTGCAATGAAAAGGTTACAAACAGGAGTGTGGCTGAAAAAGAAACTGTGTGTGTGTCAGTGTGTATGTCTGTATGTATGTATGTATGTCAGTATGTATGTCAGTATATATATCTGTCTGCAGGGCCGGACTGGCCCACCGGGATACCGGGAAATTTCCCGGTGGGCCGCGGAACCTGGGGGCCGGCCGCGTTCCTGGGCCGGCCCTTTAAATACTGCAGCCGCCTGAGCGCTCTGTGAAGAGCGGTCAGGCGGCTGCAGCTTCTCCCCTCCCCTCCCCTGTAGCGTGGCCGAGCTGCATTCCGGTCCGCGGTGGCCGGCCAGCCGGCCGGAGTGATAGAAGAGTGCACACTGAGTGTGCACTTCCTGTCAGTCCGGCCGGTTACAGGAAACAGAAACTCCTGTTCCGCGCGGAGTTTCTGTTTCCTGTTATCGCATCGACTGACAGGAAGTGCACACTGAGTGCACCTTCCATCACCGTCGGCCGCCACCGCTGACCGGAATGCAGCCCTCGGCCACGCCACAGGAGGGGTAAGAAGAGGTGGGGGGGGGCAACAAGAGGGGGGCAAGAAACAGGGGGGCAAGAAGAGGAGGGGACAAAAGAGGGGGGGAATGCTAGCTGTGGGACAAGAAGAGTGGAGGGAGGGGAACAAAGAGGGGAGGAAACAAGAAGGGGACAAGAGGGGGAACAAGATGAGGAGGGGGGAATAAGAAGAGGGAAGGGGGGAAATAAAAAGAGGGAAGGGGGGAATAAAAAGAGGGGAGGAGGGGAATAAAAAGAGGGGAGGGGGGTAAGAAGAAGAAGGGGTTAGTAAGAAAAAGATGGAATAAGAAGAGGAGGGAGTAAGAAAAAGAGGGGGAATAAGAAAAGGGGGAGGGGGGAGTAAGAAGGAGGGGAGATAAGAAAAAGAGGAGGGTAAGAAGAGGGGAGGGGAATAAGAAGAGGGGAGGGAGGGGAATAAGAAGAGGGGAGGGAGGGGAATAAGAAGGGGGGGAATAAGAAGGGGGGATAA
>OW240919.1:41219568-41243048 GCA_933207985.1 Pelobates cultripes | reverse complement strand
AAAAATGGAGCTGCTTCCAATTCTCCCAGAACATTGAATTTTGTGACTACAGTTGCAAACAGCCTCCAGAGATCCTGTTCTACACAGACCAGTGGAGCCAAACTGCAGCCCATCATCATCCTCATCTGCTTGTAAGTAGGCAATCTAGTATATTATTAGTGACACTAACATAATTTACCTCACATTAAAGGGACATTATAGCTTAATGAAGTGGTTCTGGTGTCTATAGCTGGTCCCTGCAGGCTTTTTAATGTAAACACACACTGTGTGCAGCACTGGCGTTAGTTCATATGGCAGATCATATGGGTGGGGCATTGTGATGTGACATGTGGGGGCAGCAAATTTTTATTTTGTCTAGGGCGGCAAAAATCCTTGCACCGGCTCTGATCCTGGGCAGGTGCACCAGTCTACTTGACTGGTTTTGCCCCCAGGCCTAAGGCTGCCAGCCCTCCCCTGGCCGCTGGGGAGGTCTTTTGGCGGCCGCTGGCGGACTTGTCCTGGCGGCCGCTGAGGGAGCTGCGCGAGCTGTGCTGGCTCTGCTCCCCAGCACGCAGCTGAATGAGACTGCCGCCGGAATATGACGTCATATTCCGGCGCCAGTCTCATTCAGCAGCGCGCGAGGGCGGGAGGGCACTAACACAGGAAGCACCTCTAGTGACCGTCTGAGGGACTGTCACTAGCAGTGTCACTTTGAAGCAATGTAAACACTGCCTTTGTCTGAAAAGTCAGTGTTTACGTTGAAATGCCTGTAGGGACATGCTATAGACACCAGTACCACCACATTAAGCTGTGTGTGTGCGTCTGCTAGTGAGTGAGCTTGCTTGCATGCGTGTGCCTGCTAGTGAGTGAGCTTGTGTTTTTATGTCAATGAGCTGATGTATATCAGTAAGATTGTTTGTCTATGAGGCTGTGTATCAATGAGCTTGTGTGTGTCACTGAAATATCAGTGAAATTGCCTGTGTCTGCATGTGCGTATGCTTACTGTATAATTAAACGTTTTACCCTGAAAGGACCAATATTTTATATTAGAAAAAGCAATATATATATATATATATATATATATATATATATATTACTCAATCGTCTGTCCTGGCAAGACATAGCCTTACATATTACACGCGACAATATATGGCGCAGTGACTTATGGGGCTGGCACAAATTTTTTTTCCAGGGCTGCTTTGTATCCCCAGTCCGGCCCTGGGCCCAGGTAGCCTCATGATGGTGGTAACAGCAGCTCTTTAAGCCACCCTGCCCAGGGGAAGCCTCCCAGTTCCTTTCCATGATGCTTCCAGACTCCCTCTGTCTGCTGAGAGTCGGGTGCCTCCTGCCTCCAGAGTTCTTCCAGTTTCTCCCAATAATGATAGAAGAGGGCCTTCAATTTGGTCATGGTGTGAGTAAAAGTGACTTTCTGGTCAGTAGCGTGTTTCACCAGGCCATGTGTCTCATAGACAGAGTCGTCCACCACATTGAGATTCTTAGGAGACCCTCAATGATATAGGACAGCGGCTATCCGATCTTGTGTAGACACTATAGAGTGGGCCAGCGGGGACTGGGATATCACAAACTGGTATAGAGTGGGGTAGCAGGTTTCCAAAGCCTCGTGGCTAGCTGAGGAGCGAGGAGAGCTGCCGCCTCTCCCCTCCCCACAAGGTTAAGATTTGTGCAGTCTGATGTCGAAGAGGCACGGTTAAAAGATACCCTAACGCACCTTGGTCGTGAATATCTGCATTTTATCAGCACCAGATTCACGCACAAGCACAAAACATGTCTGGTGCTCTAGGCAGTCAGGCTTCCCCCCTACTCTGTTAACGCAAGTTTTATTTATTAAACACATATAAGCATTAATCTGTAAAAACACAATACTATTCTATGTGCAAGGGCAGATCTCCATAAAGAAAACAAATGCATAAAAAAATAATAGGAAGGGATAAATTATAAAACCCTAGTTTTCAGTGTGCTAGAAAAGTATTTTCTACCACAATGTGAGCTTTTGGTGAGCAAAATTCAATGCAACTCTGAGTTGGCGCTCAAATTAAATTACAACGTTTCTAGGTTTCATTAGAAATGAAATGCACTTTTTGGTTCCTCTCAGATTCTAGGTTGGCCTTTCTAAGGAAGGTGTTGCAGAAATCGTTTTAGTGGGACAGAGGCCCAGACTGGCCATCAAGCAAACCTGGCAAATGCCCGGTGGGCTGTGATGGCCAAGGGCCAAGGCCGACCAGGGAGATCAAAGGATCTTCCCGGCCTACCCATGCAGGACTGACGCTCAGCAAGCGAAGTCCAAACATGCAACAAAGTCCCTTGATGGGCCGGTGAGGAGATTAGAGATCTCTCTCACCGGCCCATTGCACAGACAGGCAAAATGGTGCAGGGAGCTGATGATCCCTTCTCCTGCTGGGGGCCAACCATGAGCTCTTCTCTCGCGAGCTTCGGTTACTGAGAGCATTGTTGTCAGTAATGCCGGAGCTCCTCGGAAGCACCAGCCAGAGTGCTCACTCAGCCAACTAGACCATCAGGATTACTCCCTCCCTTGGCCAAAGGTAACAGAAGGGAGGGGAGAACAAATGTAGTTTTTTTTTTGTTTTTTTTTAAAAGAATTAATTAATTTTGCATAATACATAATTTATGTATGGGTATATATATATATATATATATTATTAGTATTATGAATTGTACATATATTTAATATTCCACCAAAGAACTCTGAAGCCCTATTCCTCTAAAACAATACAAGCTGTGCACAAACTAAAGCCCCTATACAAATACACACACATACCAACCCCTGTACGTACAAACTAAAGTCCCCTATATACACACAAACACACCAGCCCATGTACATACAAACTAAAGCCCCATACACACACACACCAGCCCCTGTACTTACAAACAAAAGGTCCCCCTATACACACACACAAAACTGCCCCTGTACATACACATTAAGTCCCCTTTACATACAAATAAAAGACACATGTATGTGCATTCTACAGCCCTTATGTACATGCAGCACTAAATGCCCACACTGTCTGGACACACATTACATCCCATATACAAATACATCCACTACGTCCTCCTGACACACAAACACTCTCTGCAGCCCCTAGAAAAACACTACCGCCCCTGTACATATACACACTGAAGCCCCAATAAAAACACACACTATCTTGTGTAGACAAACTACATCCCATAATCATTAACATGCACATTACAGCCCTTATGCACACAGTACACCCATTAGATGCACTACATCCCATAGACAAATGCATACATGTGCTCTCTCTCTCTTCACAACCCCTAGGCAGACAGACACAATCTCTACAGACCCTAGATACACGCACTATAAAGTCACTGGAAACACACACACTACACTCACTAGCCACACATAGTACACCACAAACAGACTGCTTTACACACAGTACACCACAGACAATCAACTCAACGTGCACACACACGTAGTCAGCAGCAAATCCACTGCAATAGTGTGATTAAATTTGCTTGTGCTGAGTAAAACACAGGGCATTGTTTCCATGCAAGTGCTCTTCAGCATGAGATGCCCTGGAGGGACAACAAACTAAAATGTTCACGGCCTCTCTCTGTCCCTGCCCCCTTCTACTGGGCTGCTCTGTCTCCATTCTGCCCAGGCCTAATTTTTTCCCCAGTCCGGCCCTAGTGGGGCAATAAATGCCTCCCAAAACTGACTGAAAATATATAATAAATATTTATTTATAAAGATGCATCTGATCTCTTTATAACCAAGTTAAATTAACTCTGGGAACCTAGACAATTGTTTTGATAGCAATGTATGTTTTATAATATCAAATGGCTCGGAAATAAAATTGCTTCTGAAACCACTTCCCAAAGTTTAAGTGAATGACCCTTCATTGAACTTGACAACGTAGATTGCAAGTGTTGTGTTTCTCAAGCATTCTATGACAGCATGGGTCATCTGATAATATATATCTGATAGTAATAGTAATAAAGAGAGCACTCAGCCTTACATCCAGATACCAGTTGTAAATTCTTCAGAATCATATAGATTACACAGAGTCAAATAAAATGTCTTACTTGTCCATTTCAGTGAACGTGTAGCCCATAACTTGCCAAATACAATTTGCATCATAAGGTTATCATGACACTACAACTCTCTCTTCACTAATCTCTGGTCCAGTCTCTTAAACATATTCTGATTCTCTCCATATCTTCATAATCCTTTTTTTCCCATTTCTCCCACTTCCGCACACCACACTTTACTGCTGTTTTGTTACTGTGGTCATAGAAAACTTGCAACACCATGCCTCAGTCTCAGCATCCCGATTTATTTCCCTTCTGTCCCAGAACTGTCCTCTGATAGGACAGAGTGAGCTCATTATTACTCGCTAGTACTGTGCAGTGAGCATTAACTAGAACAATGCCGAGAGTGTTTCAGCCTCTGCAAGGTCCTCTATGTACGGGGCCAGCTAAGGCTCACACATCTTTTCAGTAGGCCCATCCATTTAGGGCATCACCAGTGACACAAGTTACATTATCTGGTGATGCACATAACTGATTTCTCCCGTTGCAAAGTTGGGTGGTATGCAAGGTGTAGGGGGGAATAGCTTCCTCGCCCAGGCTATTAGAATGAGAGAGCTGGCATGGGATATGTCAACTGTAGCCTCTAACTATTCTTCTGAAGGTTAAATAGCATGATAGATAGTAATGCTCTCAGTGCAATCCAGGGCTGAACTCTTTCACAGGGAAATTTAAAGATTATATGTACTATAAATGAAAACTTAGAGCAGACTGTAGCATGAAATGCTAACTGTATTACTTATCCTCTGCATGGGGGTGCATGCATCTACAGTGTGAATAGAATTTGAAATTAAGCTTGTCTTAAAATGTGTGAGGAATCCATAGATTGGCATTATCTGTCTGCTCCGCTACCTGATCTTTGGTTTATTTTAATAGTAATAAAATACGTGATGACGTGCGTCATATCAGGAGGTGGCTTTGGAGGATGATATTTATGTACACATACGTGGCTTATTCACTAAACTCCAAAGTAAACTGAATTCAAATTTGACTTTCAAATTCCATGCTAAAATAGCCAGCAGTTTTTGGGTTCCCTTTCATATCAGCTATTTTAGCCTAGTTTTACTATTAGAGTTTTAGTGCAATAAAATTTGAAATGTAGTCAATAGCCCCTATTGTACTCACAAAAAAGACTCCTGATACTCTTTTAGGAGGAAGAGGAAGTATGACATTTAAATAAAAATAAAAAAAAGAAGCAGATAAGTGAGAGGACTATAATTATCTGTCAGTTTATCTGGATGTACAGGAAGGAAGGCTGATTAATAGGTCTACTAGAAAACAAACAATGATCTATGTAGAGAGTTAACAAATGTAGATAACAAACACTAACATTTACTCAATTCAGTTGGATCGATGCTTTATCTTACCCACTTTTCAAACTGCGCCCCAGCAGTAAACAGTTTGGTGTTTTCAAAGCCAGTGTTTACATATGAAACTCGTATGGACATATAAATAAATATGACATTTTGAGGATATGTTCCTTGTTGGGAGGGAAGGGGGCTATATGGTGGTTTTAATACTATAGGGTCATGAATACGTTTGTGTTCCTTTAAGAGAAATAAAAATTTTAAATATAATAACTACAGTTACGTTTTCAAACATTTGCACACTGACACAAGGTTCTAATTCCAGCTGTTTACCTAAATACATTCACGTTTCAGTTATATAATGAACATGGTCTTTAATATAAGGGTTTTCACATTCAAATTAAAGAAAGAGTTTAGAAATTCCAACTTTAATATGTAGCCCCCCTCTTTTCCATGGCACCAAAAGTGACTGGACAATTGATTTAAAAGCTGTTTCATTGACAGTTCTGGGCAATCCATCAGTTAGCAGGTAAAAGGTCTGGAGTTGATTCCACGTGTGGCATTTGCATTTTGAAGCTGTTGCTGTGAACCCACAACATGCGGTCAAAGGTGCTCTCAATGCAAGTGAAACAGGCCATCCTTAGTCTGCAAAAAAAACAAATCCATCAGATATATAGCAGAAACATTAGGAGTGGCCAAATCAACATTGGTACCTTCGGTAAAACGTATCACAAAAATTGTATCGTCAGTGTAAGTGCCATTTGTGTTTGAAAAATGCAAACAAATGGCACTTTCACCGTTGTAATACAAATTAGAACCAAACAAATCTCCTTTTTTTGCTACAACAGATGTGTTAATGAAAAAGATACGTGTACAGCCGCTCTGTACACTAATGTGGATTACCCTTTATTCCACATGCAATAGATATAACAACGGAATTTGGTATATAACATATATACCTTAAGTGGAGGAATTACCTCACAGGGTCTTGATTGGGTCGTATATGTCACATACAGATATGGAAGATAAAAATATATAATATAGTGCAGATTGTAAAACACTTGTGCAATTTCAAATGAGGTAGATAAATGGATCACTTACATTTTCCAGAGCCTATGTTTTGGCTCTGTAAATTGGACCGGTATGCTTTTTAGGGCAGCATCCCACCACTAATTCCTGCTGAAATTTTTTTCCAGGAAGATAAAAACAATAGTAACATCCAATGTGTAGTATAGTCAATTCACGAATATTTCTGATAGAATGTAAATAGGTATTATGCTCACCTGTTATAGAGCCTTAAAATCCTGGCTCTGAGGGTGGTAGGCTTTGTGCCACTCTAAAGGGGTTGGCACTTCCCCAAATGAAGGTACTTGAGGCTTCTATGGACTTAGTAGAAAATCTAATCTATTTATTAATACAAATATGCTAAAAAGTTCATAAAAATGAAATACAATGATTAAGATAAAAAGTCCTGATTGCCAATACGCGTTTCACTCCTCCTGGAGCTTCCTCAGTCAGCTGTGTTTAGATCCTCTGTACCTTCTGCCTTTTAAATGTCTCTTGGGTCCTCCCTTGAGTTCGTATTCGTGGTTCAATTTTTCAATTATCCAATTGTCTGTGTCTTTAATTAGGAGTCCCTCCTATATTTGTATTCAGCTGTGTTTCCCTTCCTTTTATTGGTGGGCAAAGGAGGTATGTTTTAAATCTAAAATTTCGTTGGTGGTTTAGTGGTAGGCGGAAGTGTCCGGCGGATGATCAGTGGTTGACGGAAGTGACTTTTTAAAAAAAAATTATTATTTTCCGCTTTACGTCATTTACCTTATTCATCCCTCCTCCCTTCAGGGCACACTTGCGTCTAGTGACCGTGATCGCTGCGGTAAGGTCCGGCATTGGGGCGTGAATCATCATGTCACTCCCATGGTCCAGAACATATGCGCATGTGCAGACATGACCCGGGATTTAGCAAAGCCATATTGGATATGGGAATAGATAAGGGAAAAACAGGTGTATAGAAAAAATACCGGGTAATAGACAAAACAATGCATAAATATAGAGTTTTCGTACAAAATATATTTCACCTTTAGAGATAAAAAATGTAAATTAAAAAAAATTACATTTAAAAAAATTAATTAAAAGATTGGAGAAAATTTCTCCTTAGTTTGTACTTGTATTTATGTTCTTACTTATTTTGACTCTTATTTTCTTTAATTTTATTAGAGTCTAATTAGAAATTATTACATTAGATTTCAGTTGTTAATAAAAATCGTTTTTATAAAATCTAAAGTATAAAAAAATATTTGATAAACATTCTTTTAGGTTAGAAATCGAGATTTAAAATTATTTTATCATCAAATGGTTTTTAAAAGGTTAAATGAAATGGCAGAGCTCAAAGTCCACATTTAGACCCTGGGGATACAATGTTCCTAAATTGAAGATCCACTTCATTTCGTTTTGACCCACACTCTTAATTAGACAACCCAATCAAGACCCTGTGTGGTAATTCCTCAACATTTATAGTGCTCCACTTAAGTTATATATATATATATATATATATATATATATATATATTATATACCAAATTCCATCATTGTAATACATTTTACTGTTTTGAAACACTAATATATGTGTTCAGCAAAGTCTTCCGAGTAAAACAGTACCCCCCATATACAGGTTTTATGGTGTCTTGGAAAGTTACAGGGTAATATAGTGCTAGCAAATTAAATTCCCTGGACTTCCGACCTGGGTTGTCAGACAGGTCCCGCAAATTGTAATTAATAAAATGACCTAATTATGTAAAATTATTACATAAATATATATGTAGAATTATTATATACATACATATATATATATATATATATATATATATATATATACATTTTCCCAGGTCCCAGCACTCAATGTTCCCGGTCTTTTCTTTGCTCCGGTGCAAGTAATCTCTGACCAAAATATAGCATCCAAGTAGAGAGCACTCTGGAGTCTTTGTTTTATATCAAAATAAATACTGCTTTATTGTGCAGAATACAAAAAATGTCGACGTTTCAGTCACAATAGACTTTTCTCTTCGCCCTTTACCTTCTCTGTCTCACCGGGATCTTGATGACAGAAGCCTTACGTCATGGGGTGCATCTGGTAAGGTTAGAGGATGTCACACCGGGCTGTGGAGCAGGTAGGGTCATCTTTCTCTCCAGTTTTTCCCATAAAGCTTCGAAAAGGGCTTCCAAGCGGTGGTGGAGAGTGGATGCCTCTTAATGCAGCTCTAGGTGTCTCGTGGTGTCCGCCATTTAACCGACCTCTCTGGCTGTTTCTTCAGTGTGTAGTACGATACCACGATTACCTGCTGGTTGTTGGCACCCGTCAGGGTGAGGACCGGGATCATCCCCACCGATCCAAAGGGGGGTAGCAGGTGTGGCGGAACCAACCTCGCCACTATGCACTGGAGAAGCCTGGTTGCCAGCCTCCTGCCATGTGACTATGGCCCCTGGGATGTATTGCCCTTTAAAGACATGATTTGGGCATAATGGATTTGTGTTGTGCTGCTGCTGGCCCTTTTAAGAACCATCTGGGGACATACTGTGGAGTTACTGGGTGGCCACCATTTCCTGTATCAGAAGCACATGGTGAGAACAATGGATGGCGGCCATTTTAACTCACAGACACTGTGTGGACTTTTCAACACGGTGCCATCTCGCCAGTATTTGTTGCACAGAGACATCGTGCGGTGGTTTTGGACTATACAGCAGGGGACACATTATACAGTGATTGTTTTTTATCTAGCCTGTATATGTTCTGCAGAATCTGCATTAAACTGTATTTTCCAAAGTACTGAACGGATCTGGGTGAATTTTGGATATGGGATTCACCCAGATCCCCCAGTTCCAAGGATATACTTTTTATGGGGTTATTGCATGTTTGGGGTCCCTGTGATGTGTTTTATGAAACTGTATTTCTCTGGCTGTGATAATTAGATTACCCATTGTGTTCAGTAATCATATCACAGCCAGAGGGGAGGATTTTGTGTGGGAGTGTCTAGGTGTATTGTATGGATTGATTGGTTGTTTTGTAACGCCCTGTGGGCTGTACTATGTTTGTGGATTGGGAATAAAAGAGACTGTATGTGACAGTACAGGGAGTTCCTGCTTAACCCTCAAAGTGAAGTGTCGTCTCATTATTGGGGGAAGGATTTATTTTATGCTGTTCCAGTTTGACTGCTAGGAGAGTAAACCTATTCGTATGGTTCCTATTCAACTGTCTACAGCATTCATATGCTTGAGAGAAGGTATACGCTTCTCTGGTTCGTTGATTGTGGTGTCTGCCAGAGTGCTTGGAGTCCTCAGGAAACGCTAGGAGCATCCTTCAACGGAGGTACCCAGTCGGGGTGCCAGGCGATCCGTTACAGCAGGGCATTTCTATCACGCTTGGGGCCATGCCTGCGCCCGTCCAGGAGGGCGTACTTACCTGATCAGCGTTGCTCCCGGTGTGGAGAGACTGCCTGCAGCCGGATTAGGACCCATGTGGCCATGTGATCGCTCAACAGAGCGATCACATGGTCACAATAGGTGTCCATGTGTCTGCCTGCAGGGGGACTGCCTGTGCTGACAGGCAGTCTCCCTGCTAGTGTAAAATAAAAAATAAAAGTTAATGTTAATTAAAAATATATATATATATATGTGTATAGAAATATGATATATAGACATTCATTATATCTATATAATATATGTCTATATATCATATATATATATATAATGTCATACTAAGTGTATTTTTATATTAATATGTACATATATTAATATAAAATACACTTATAATTAAATTACACACATATATATATAATAACTATATATATTGTGTATATATATATTATGAAATACAAATAATAAGTAATTTAAATTAAATTAAAAATGTAAAAATAATAATATTTAAAAAAAACTATTATATATCTATATGAAATTTTATTCTAACTGTATTTTCATATTAATATATATATATTTCTATCAAAATACACTTAGAATGAAATTGTATATATATCTATGTATATATAAATAAATAAAAATAATATGAAATATACATATGTCCATATACAAAATTACATAAATAATTATTTAAATATACATGTAGACTTCAAATATATAAATATGCTTATATATTTAAATTCTATTTGCGTATTTATGTAATTTTTTACATAATTAAGTAATTTTATTGATTACAATTTGAGGGACCTGCCTGCCAACCCAGCCTGAAAGTCCAGAGAATTTAATTTGCTAGCACTGTATTTTACCCTGTAACGTTCTACGACACCCTAAAACCTGTACATGGGGGGTACTGTTTTATTCGGGAGACTTCGCTGAACACAAATATTAGTGATTCAAAACAGAAAAACATATCACAGCGATGATATTGTCAGTGAAAGTGACTTTTTTTGCATTTTTCACACACAAACAGCACTTTTACTGATGATATTGTTGTGATACGTTTTCCAGTTCTGAAACACTAATATTTGTGTTCAGCAAAGTCTCCTGAGTACAACAGTACTCCTCATGTATAGGTTTTATAGTGTTTTTGAAAGTTACAGGGTCAAATTTATGGGTCAAATATTTTTACATTGAAAATGGCCAGGTTGGTCACATTGCATTTGGGAGTGTATGGTAGCCCAGGAATGAGAATTACCCCTATGATGGCATACCATTTGCAAAAGAAGACAACCCAAGGTATTGCAAATGGGGTATGTCCAGTCTTTTTAAGTAACCACTTAGTCACAAACACTGGCCAAAATTAGCGTTCAGTTTAGTTTTTTACTTTTTTTCACACACAAACAAATATGAACGCTAACTTTGGCCAGTGTTTGCGACTAAGTGGCTACTAAAAAAGTCTGGACATACCCCATATTGAATACCCTGGGTTGTCTACTTTAAAAAAAAACATGTACATGTGGGGTGTTATTCAGAGATTTATGACAGATAATAGTGTTACAATGTCACTATTGATACATAGTGATGTCCCGAACTGTTCGCCGAATGGTTCGCGAACGGTTCGCCACGGTTCGCCACGAATGGTTCGCGCGGACTCCAGTCAGCTGACACATTCCAGCCAATCAGCAGCAGACCCTCCCTCCCAGAACCTCCCACCTCCTGGACAGCTCACTAAGAATGCAGCTTCAAAATGGATGCTGTCCAGGAGGTGGCAGGGTCTGGGAGGGAGGGTCTGCTGCTGATTGGCTGGAATGTGTCAGCTGACTGGAGTCCGTGGCGAACCGCGGCGGACCGTTCACGAACAGTTCGGGACATCACTATTGATACATTTTAAAAATGTATGTTTTGAAACCGCAATATCCTACTTGTACTTATAGCCCTATAACATGCAAAAAAATAGCAAAAAAGCAGGTAAACACTGGGTATTTTTAAACTCAGGACAAAATTTTGAATCTATTTAGCAGTTTTTTTCATTCACTTTTGTAGATGAGTAAAAGATTTTTCACGTAAAAGTAAAAAAACATGTATTTTTTTCAATTTTTCATTATATTTTTTCATTTTTTTAAAATCAAATTACATGAGATTATATAAATAATGGTATGTAAAGAAAGCCCCCTTTGTCCTGAAAAAAACAATATATAATTTGTATGGGAACAGTAAATGAGAGAGCAGAAAATTACAGCTAAACACAAACACCACAAAAGTGTAAAAAGATGCCTGGTCGCAAATGTACAACATCGCAAAAACAGTCCGGTCCTTAAGGGGTTAACCTGTAAAATGTTTATTTTGAAATAAATACTTTTTTTATTCAATATAAAAAAAAAGCTGTCCATGAGTGGTTCACTGGTTTTGCATCTTTTCCTATATTGTGTTTCAAGCTGTTGTATACAGCAAACACAGATTAAAAGGAATCCATGTTTAAAATAGAATGAAGCAAAAATGTGATTCTTTGTTAAAATAATTTGCATATGCCCACCCAGAATCCTTTGCGGTTGTAAAATCGCTGCAGTTTTGGGATTTCTGTGGGAAAAGCAAGTCTTATGGCTTGACTGGTGTGCAGATTTTTGTTTAACATTGTATTAATTATCCACAGACTTCAGGTGGAAGGGGTTTTCAATCACAATTTTTCCCCACCATAACCTTTTTGGATTTATATATATATATATATATATATATATATATATATATATATATTTATATTAAGATATAGGCTAGCACTCACGGTCTTGTAGTAAAAAAAACATCTTTATTCGGTTATTCCATAAAAACTCGACGTTTCAGCCCACGGAAACCATAGTACACAAGAACAAAGGCCGGTATTGGAACAAGGCATCAGAATCTTAAAACGAATAAATAAATGTATGATGCCGTAAATAGATTAATCTACTAGTGCTAATATATTTAAGGGAGCAGGAATCATACCATAAACAAACAACAATAACATATCAGCCTAAAATGCTGCAATATATACCCCTAAGTAAGAAAGAAAAAATAAAGGAAATGAAGTAATTGTACTCACCACAGGTGATATCTGGCGTGTGTTCGATATCTGTGTGGCTGCATGAAAGTATAGCAACCCGGAAGTACTATGCGGGACGCAATTTCCAACGCTATGATGTGCTCAGTGTACGTGCGCATGCGTGAGAGTGACTTACCCGGAAGTATAGTGTATGAATATAACCTTGTGTTTCCATGGTTAACAGCCCTCGCAAGAGGGTACCATGGAAACCATAGTACACAAGAACAAAGGCCGGTATTGGAACAAGGTATCAGAATCTTAAAACGAATAAATAAATGTATGATGCCGTAAATAGATTAATCTAATAGTGCTAATATATTTAAGGGAGCAGGAATCATACCATAAGCTCATAGAAAAGTGTCACAATATGCTAAGTGTACTTGTGCAAAAACAGGGTGAGAGAAGACTATAGACAAAGTGCTAGTGAAATAGAAATAGAACATTCCCATATTTCTATAAGGTAAACTGACCAATACTGTATACTGCAATGGCTGCAAAGACTATTATATAAAAGCACAAGTGAAATCTACGGATCACTTAGAGTTCCAAGATCAATATCATAGAGTAAAATATATAAAAATAAATAAAACTAAAAAATAAATCAAGAATGAAAAATATGAATAATGTACAAAATTGAGTAAATTGATGTGTATCATAGATAAGAATGATTCGAAATCACTTCATTCAGTCCGTTAGGGAAAACAGTATTGAGCTCGTAAATCCAAAAAGTCTCTTTCCTCAAAAGTAGATTGTCATGGTCCCCACCACGTTGTGATTGTGGTATGTGATCTATTGCCACAAATTTAAGAGTTGCTAGGGGATGTTTCTTCTCCAAAAAATGTTTAGCAACCGGCTTATCAGAGGAGCAATCTAGATATGCTATTCTAATGTTGGATCTATGACCCCTAATGCAATCACACAGGGGAGTAATAGTTTTAGCAATATAGGCAAGTCCACATGGGCAAGATATTTTATAAATAACGTGTGTGGTCTTGCAAGTAATTGTGTGGCGAATGTTGTATTGTTTATTATTGTGAGGATGATTGAAAGTGCGTGACGGGACCATATGACCGCAAGTAATACAACTAAGACATCTCACACTACCCCTGACTTGTGTGGTCAGTTTGAGTTCGTAGCTTGTCACTGGGTCTGTCTTAACCAGCATGTCACGTAGATTTTTGTTACGTCTGTGGCATATCATAGGTGGCTCCTTAACACTTTGGGTAGTGTGTCATCAGAGGACACCATTTTCCAATTGTTTTTAACAATATTGGAGATCAATGAAGATTTGTTGTGGTAAGTCATAGGAAATAGAAATACCATCCTGGGGGTCGTAGAAAGACCTTTTGGGGCGTGTGCATTCTTTGCCTTTTGTAACGCTGCTACCAAACTTTGTCTACTGTAACCCCGTTCAAGGAATTTGTTGGTCATATCTGTTATTTGGATTTGCCTGAGATGGTCATCAGAATCTATTTTTATATATATATATATATATATATATATATATATATATATATATATAGTTAATACAATGCTAAACAAAAATCTGCACACCAGTCAAGCCATAAGACTTGCTTTTCCCACAGAAATCCCAAATCAGCAGTGATGTTACAACCGCAAAGGATTCTGGGTGGGCATATGCAAATTAGTTTAACAAATTATTTTTCTATATATTTTGGCCCCAGCAGCACCCTGTAATGTATGCATGTTCAGGTGAGTGCAGCCCTCTTGGTTTTGTTTGTATATTTGGGAGTCCAGGCCAGCTCCTTGGTTTTGCACCCCTCCCTGTCACAGGTGCCTCATTCCAGGACCCTATTTAGCCTTGACTTGCAGAGAGTCCCAGTAAGGAAGTATTTCCCAAGTAAGTGGATTAATCTCATAAGGGCAAGCATTAGGCTGCTAGAGTAGGACCTGCCAAGAATGGGGTACATTGACGTTGTGGCAGGCTTATGCAATATATGATCATATAATGTAACTAAACCCCATTATTTTTTGCCTAGGTAAGGTGTTTTTAAATAAAACTATTACAATCTCTAAGATTTTGAAAGCATTGTTTAGTGAATAAGCGAGTGCGCTGGATTCTGTATTTTATATATTTTGGCCCCAGCAGCACCCTGTAATGTATGCATGTTTAGGTGAGTGCAGCCCTCTTGGTTTTGTTTATATATATATATATATATATATATATATATATATATATATATATATATATATATGATCTAAGTATATATAATGTAATTTTAAACTTGTTTAACATTTTTTTTTTTTTTTACATTTTACAGGCAGCAGGGGGAGTAAAATGTCCTTAAAGGGTTAAACCAAACCAACATAGTAACCATAACCACTTTGCAAGGCTCCGCCCCCCACAAAGTCAGGAGCCATAAATATATCTTAAACCAAATACACCAAATCCACCCTCCTGTGATGACCAGGAGGGCAATTTATATCCCATAATAAGGTCACGACATTGAATAAGGTTAATAATAAGGTTCCTAATTGAAGGGAGGGTGGGTGGGAGCAGCAGCTTAAATATTTAAAAACAGCCAACCTTCAGATTTGTCTGGCACAAGCTGAGGAAAATAATTTTGGTGCCTTTAAATTTATACTCCCGAAATCCTCTCCACTGTGAAACTCGCGCTGCAAACTACTACCTATCAGGGCTCTTGCCCTGGCCACGAGCCTTCCGCTTTACTGGTAGTGCGAGCTGCCCTGTGCCTAAATCCTAGCGTGTTACACTTACTGCAAGCTATACTTACCAACAAACTCCGCTCCATCAAACCTCATGAGGCTGCTCCTTATTCAGTCCACGTGCCCGACATTGTGGTGGCCAAAATTATGAAAATTGTGTCACTATCCACATATTTCCAGACCTAACTGTATGTTAATAATTGTTGATCAGTATAGACTGAGATTACTACAGTTCCTTACTCTTCATTCATTCTGCAGTATTTTCATTTTTTATAGGAGTTAAAGTAACACTATGGCGTTTGGGAAAAAAAGATGTGTATTTCTTTTTTGTGAATATATATTTTATTACGTGTTTCCAGTATTTCAATTTCAGTTGTATCATATCATAAGAAGGCATTTACAGGGACACGCAGGTCCCATTAATTGCACTTAGTGCTTATCGCCTTGGAACATAAAAGGAGAACAGAAAAAAAGAGGGGGAGGGGAAAGAAAATGGGGGGCAGTATGTGTGTATGGGGGGCAGTATGTGTGTATGGGGGCAGTATGTGTGTATGGGGGGCGGGCATGGGGGCAGTATATGTGTGTAGGGGGCAAGCATGGGGGCAGTATGTGTATGAAGGCAGTATGTGTGTATAAAGGGCATGGGGGCAGTATGTGTGTGTATGGGGGCAGTATGTGTATGGGGCAGTATTTGTATGTGGGGCAGTATGTGGGTATTGGGGCAGTATGGGGGGGCAGTATGTGTGTATGGGGGCAGTATGTATGGGGGGGCAGTATGTGTGTATGGGGGGCAGCATGGGGGTAGTATGTGTGTATGGGGGGCAGCAAAGTATGTGTATGGGGGTGGGGTATGTGTATGGGGGGGCAGTATGGGGGCTATGTGTGTGTGTGTGTGTGTGTGTGTGTTAAGAGTAGGGGGGGGCTTTTTTTTATAATATATATCTTTATTTATTTAATTAAAAAAAACAAATATTCTATGCCCCCCCTCCCTTCTTACCTTTATTGAGGAGGAGGGGGGACATATTTTCATCCCTGGTGGTCCCAGTGGTGATTCCCTGGTGGTCCCAGTGGTTACAGTGAACTCTAGCCCGCGCTCCAGGGCTAGAGTTCACTCTTGCGAGATTTGGAGCATTGCCGCGGTAACCGCGGCAACGCTCCAAATCTCGCGAGAGGAGGACCCGGAGGAGCTGCAGACTGAGCTCCCGGGTCCTCCCTCTCCCTCCCCCGCCGGCTGTCAGCACAGTGCCTGCGGACCGGGGAGGGAGATCTCTGATCTTCCTCCCCGGTCCGCAGGCACATTGCAGGGCTGGCACCTGCATGTGCTGACAGGGGAGGGAGACCGGCGGATTTCTGGGGGGGGGCAATTGCCCCGTTGCCCCCCCCTGGATCCGCCAGTGCTAGTGAGTTGTATAAGGTGGATACACCGTGGGGGAGGGCTTCTGGGTCGAGACATAGTTGTTCGAACCACGTGGGGGCGCGTTCCAGTGCTTGCCCCTGGGGGAGGGTCTTAAGGTAGCTCTTCAGCTGGGTGTATTTGTATTCCTGTGCAAAGGTGGTGGTGTGTTTGCCTATAATTTCTGTAAGGGTCCTCGGGCCTGTCTGAGTGTATACGTGGTGTAACCTAGGTTAGGGTAGGGGGTCTGGGATAAGGTCTCTGAAGGCCAGGGGGTCGAGTCCTGGTGGAAACTCCATATTATGTGTCAGGGGGGTCAGCGGTGATGGGTATGGGGTGAGGCTGCCATCCTGTGCCACACCTGCAGGGTCGATTTCACGTATATGGGTATGTTTCCTCGCTTCCCTGGTGGTAACCATGGGGCGAGCGCTATGGGGATCCCTTGTTCTGCCTCCTCCACCGACTTCCACAGTTTATGTACGTTGGCTTTCGACCATTCCAAGATTCGCAGGAGGTGGCAGGAGGCGTAATAGAGATGGAAATCTGGTAGCGCCATACCCCCCTTGTCTTTCGGTTGTGTGAGTTGTGAGAATTTGAGCCTGGGTCTCCTCCCGTTCCACACATATCCCTCTAGTACCTTGCGAAGAGAACTGAAGTAAGTTTGGGGAATACATATGGGCATTGCTTGCATCAGATATAGAAGCCGAGGGAGAAAATTCATTTTGACTACTTGGACTCGTCCAAGCCAGGAGATGTGAGGATACGACCAATCCCCTGTATCCCTCCCGAACGAGGCCAGCATCGGGGTGAAGTTTTCTGTAAATAGGCTCGTGCTGTGTTTGGTGAGCCAAATGCCCAGGTATCTAACTTTGGTGTCTGCCCACTGGAACGGGTGGCTATGGCGGAGTGTGCCCTCCCTATGCCGGGGCACTGAGACGTTAAGTATGTATGACTTTTTGAAATTTATTTTCATGTTGGACAGGATGCCGTAGTCTCTGAAGGCTTTGATTATGTTCGGGAGTGAGATTTCGGGATTTGTGACGAAGAATAGAAGGTCGTTGGCATAAGCCGCGACCTTATGGTGTGTGCCCCCAATTCCACCCTCTGGATGTCTGGATTGTGCCTCACCGCGTGGAGAAACGGCTCTAGGGCCAGGACGAAGAGCAGCGGCGACAGGGGACACCCCTGGCGGGTGCCGTTGTGTATGGTGAATGCCTTTGTGGGTGCGCCATTGACAATGACTTGTGCCCTAGGTTGCCTATACAGGGCCTCTATCCATCCCCTCATGTGCGTCCCCAAACCCAAGTGTATAAGGGCCTGAAACAGGTATGGCCATCTGATCCTGTCGAAGGCCTTCTCCGCGTCCGTGGATAGCAGGAGAAGGCCTCCGCACCTGGCCGGTCCCCCGTGCACTATCGATAGTGCCCTTATAGTGTTGTCCCTGGCCTCGCGACCCATCACGAACCCCACCTGGTCTGGGTGGACCAGTGTGGGGATGTGTTGTTGTAGGCGGGTTGCCAGTATCTTCGCCATCAATTTCAGGTCACAGTTTATGAGGGAGATTGGTCTGTAGTTGCCGCAATGCTCTCCGTCTCTGCCCTCCTTGGGTATGATTGTGATGTGTGCCATGAGGGATTGTGTGGGCCAGTGGTGTCCCTCCCTGATCGCGTTAAAGGAGGCCACCATCGGTGTGTATAGGGTCTCTGCAAAGCATTTATACAGGGAGTGCAGAATTATTAGGCAAATGAGTATTTTGACCACATCATCCTCTTTATGCATGTTGTCTTACTCCAAGCTGTATAGGCTCGAAAGCCTACTACCAATTAAGCATATTAGGTGATGTGCATCTCTGTAATGAGAAAGGGGTGTGGTCTAATGACATCAACACCCTATATCAGGTGTGCATAATTATTAGGCAACTTCCTTTCCTTTGGCAAAATGGGTCAAAAGAAGGACTTGACAGGCTCAGAAAAGTCAAAAATGGTGAGATATCTTGCAGAGGGATGCAGCACAAATTGCAAAGCTTCTGAAGCGTGATCATCGAACAATCAAGCGTTTCATTCAAAATAGTCAACAGGGTCGCAAGAAGTGTGTGGAAAAACCAAGGCGCAAAATAACTGCCCATGAACTGAGAAAAGTCAAGCGTGCAGCTGCCACGATGCCACTTGCCACCAGTTTGGCCATATTTCAGAGTGCCCAAAAGCACAAGGTGTGCAATACTCAGAGACATGGCCAAGGTAAGAAAGGCTGAAAGACGACCACCACTGAACAACACACACAAGCTGAAACGTCAAGACTGGGCCAAGAAATATCTCAAGACTGATTTTTCTAAGGTTTTATGGACTGATGAAATGAGAGTGAGTCTTGATGGGCCAGATGGATGGGCCCGTGGCTGGATTGGTAAAGGGCGGAGAGCTCCAGTCCGACTCAGACGCCAGCAAGGTGGAGGTGGAGTACTGGTTTGGGCTGGTATCATCAAAGATGTGCTTGTGGGGCCTTTTCGGGTTGAGGATGGAGTCAAGCTCAACTCCCAGTCCTACTGCCAGTTCCTGGAAGACACCTTCTTCAAGCAGTGGTACAGGAAGAAGTCTGCATCCTTCAAGAAAAACATGATTTTCATGCAGGACAATGCTCCATCACACGCGTCCAAGTACTCCACAGTGTGGCTGGCAAGAAAGGGTAAAAAAGAAGAAAATCTAATGACATGGCCTCCTTGTTCACCTGATCTGAACCCCATTGAGAACCTGTGGTCCATCATCAAATGTGAGATTTACAAGGAGGGAAAACAGTACACCCCTCTGAACAGTGTCTGGGAGGCTGTGGTTGCTGCTGCACGCAATGTTGATGGTGAACAGATCAAAACACTGACAGAATCCATGGATGGCAGGCTTTTGAGTGTCCTTGCAAAGAAAGGTGGCTATATTGGTCACTGATTGTTTTTGTTTTGTTTTTGAATGTCAGAAATGTATATTTGTGAATGTTGAGATGTTATATTGGTTTCACTGGTAATAATAAATAATTGAAATGGTATATATTTGTTTTTTGTTAAGTTGCCTAATAATTATGCACAGTAATAGTCACCTGCACACACAGATATCCCCCTAACATAGCTATAACTAAAAACAAACTAAAAAACTACTTCCAAAAATATTCAGCTTTGATATTAATGAGTTTTTTGGGTTCATTGAGAACATGGTTGTTGTTCAATAATAAAATTAATCCTCAAAAATACAACTTGCCTAATAATTCTGCACTCCCTGTAGTAGCGCAGCGGGAGGCCATCTGGACCCGGGCTTTTGCCTGGTTTTGTCACTTTAACTGCCCACGCCAGTTCTTCCGCGGTAATGGGTTCATCAAGCGCTTCTGCTGTGTCCCTTTCTATGCGCGTTTGTGTATGTGTCTGCAGGAATTTTTGTATTTTGTGTATGAGGTTGGTTTGTGTCTGCGGGTCTTGCGGCCCTGGGAGGGAATACAGCTCGGAGTAGTATGAGTGTATCACCTCCTGAACCTTGTCGGGGAGGCGGTGAAGAGTACCTGTTTTGTCCCGTATCTTTTCAATATATAGGTGTTGTCTACGCTTGGTGAGCATTCTCGCGAGGAGTTTTCCACTCTTGTAGCCATGGATAGTGAAAAATGTGTTGTGCCGCGCTGCTTCCCTGTGGTGTCTAGCGTGTAGGAGTGCGGCTAGTTCCCGCCGTAGCTGGAGCAGCTTTACCTGGTTGTCTAGGCGTCCGTCCCTTTTGTTGGATTCATCTATCGCGTGTATGTCTTGTATGAGTGTTGTAATTTGTGCCTCTCGTTGTCTTTTCAGCCATGCCCCTTTTTGTATGAGGTGACCCCTAACCACGCATTTGTGTGCCTCCCAAGTAAGTGTGTGAGGTCTGGTCTGGGGTATTTTATGTAAAGTAGTCTCCCAATAGTTTACTCGTTTCCGTTACGATCTCTGGGAGAGACAGCATATATTCGTTTAGTCTCCATTTGGAGACCTTGGGCCTATATAGTGGGGACGTTAGAGTGAGAGAAACCGGCGCGTGGTCTGACCACGTTGCCGTACCGTGTTCCACTGCCCTCACCAGGGCCAGGTCATAGTGGGACATAAAGAAGTAATCTAGTCGTGTGTATGTGTTATGTGGGTAGGACAGGAACATTTAGTCCCGTTCGTCTGGATGGTGTGCCCTCCAGCAGTCCAGGAGGTGTAAGCGTCGGAAAAGGGTCTTGATGTGAGTCAGGTGTTGGAGCGGGACTCTCGAGGTCCCTGAGGACGAGTCCCATTTCGGGTCCATGGTCAAGTTGAAGTCCCCTCCTAGGATCAGTATGCCCTCCGTGAATGATCGGAGTAAACGTAGAATGCGGGTGAAAAACCTATAGTGTCTCTGGTTGGGGGCGTATATATTAGCGAAGGTGTAGGTGGTGTCTGCTATCATGCCCTTCAGGAACAGGAATCTCCCCTCGGGGTCAGTCTCAGTCGCTATTTCTGTGAACGGTACGTGTTTGTGTATTAGTATGGTGGCCACTCTCGATTTGCCCGCACTATAGTCACTGTAGTAGCCCTTGGTATAGTGATGGTCAGTCATTTTGGGTCTAGATCCATCTCTCCTGCATATATACAATAGACGCTCCAGTGCTGTGGAAGTTTCTCAGGGCATGTGAGCGTCTTTCAGGTTTATTTAGTCCTTTGGCGTTGATTGTGGTGATATGAAGATATGCCGGTCGCAGTGACATGGTCATGGTCGTGGTCGGGGATGGGGAGGGGGGGAAGGTTGGGAGGGGTAGGATCAATCAGCGTGGGAAGGGAACCAGCGCCTGCAAGAGCGCTGTCTAGGTACGAGCGTCTGGGTAGGGGTAAGCGCCTGTCCACCAGGGATAAGGGGCGATTACCCGCCCAGTACCTTGCGCCCTATCCTAAGGGGGGGTCGAAGGAAGTTGCGAACCACTAGGCAGCGCGCGTGAGGGTGGGGTCTACCAAATCGTAGGCAGTCCTTTTATGAACTCCTCCGACGTCGTCCCCTGTTGGCTCTGTTTGCATGTGTGTCAACTTTATGTTCCTCGCCTTGTGAGATGTTGGCCCTGGGGCCTTCTAGTTATGATGTGTGTCAGATTTAAATTTTGAGCATGTGTATATATGAAAAGTTAGAGGGGGAAACCTTAAGCATATGAAAAATGTAAAATATGAAACATGTGAAACAGTTATAACAGTTATAACATTCCAGTCATGGGGCTTCATGTTGGGTGCGCCCCTGCGACCTGGTCCCTGCGCTCATGCACCTGTCATACCCGCAGTCCCACCCGGCCGCCCCCCCACCCCCCTCACCGCATGGGTTCTGTCTCTCTCCCCTCCACTCCTTGGGAGCCCGGGCCCCCAGCAGGCCGGGCCGGCGCCGGCTACCCCACGCGTTCACCTAAGTGGGTCGTCACGCGCGGGTCAGGAGGTCCCCACATCTCTCCCTTCCAAGCAGGGGTCCCCCGGCAATGCAGGACAGTAGTAAAAAACATTAGGTATGCCTCATAAGTCTACGTCTTCCGCTAGAGCCCGGGCCCCCAGCAGGCCAGACCGGAGCCGCCCCACCCCACATGCTCGCCCAGTTGGGTAATCACGTGTGGGTCAGGCATCCGGCCCCGGCCTGGCCCGGTCAGGGCACAGGCCCCCACATTCCCTCTCTCCTGGCATGGGTCCCCCAGCAATATACAATACTAGCAAGCATTGGGCTCTGCCCTTTACTCTTTATCCCTTCTCAGAGGCACCAGGGTCTCTGTACAGTGCCCAGTATTCCTATCAGGTCATACATTTTTTAAGATTCGGCTAGCTTGTGTGGCCCAGTGAGGCCTTAATGTTTGTTTAGGTTCCTGACCCTTTCCCCCATTCCCCTCCCCTGTGTAGGGAGTAAACAAGGGATTTTACTGACCTTTTGGAATTAAGGAATTACAACAAAGAGATACTCATCAAGTTCCCTCTTTATTGCTTCCTTTCCAGCAGCCTCCACTAAGGAGAAAGGGAATAGGGCTAAGTATGTGCTGGAGGGGCAAATACTGCAGTTGCGTTTCTGGACCAAGCCATTGACTATCTCTAGGCAACAAGCTGTTGGAGGGCTCCCCCCTCCATAGGAGCAGAAAGCAATGAAATAGCACACACCAATGTCTGTATGCCAGAGTCTCATCATACCAGAGTTTAGACCTAGGGAAGAGATCCTGGTATGACTAATCTAGAAGGACCAGTGTGTCCTTGTGTACTTACCTTGTGGCTGACTCTGAAAATTATATATATTTGAAGGCTTGGCCTGTAGTTGTGGGAGGGGCTTAGTTCCCCTTTAAAAAGGCTGCCAATCCACTCCCACCTTACCGTTGCTGGTCTGGCGAGTCAGAAGCGTTTTACTTCCGATTCAGACCGCCATCTTGGATTTTCCTTACCTGTTTCCTCGTGGTCTCCTGGTCCGGTGCTTTCCTGGCTCTCCTTCACGGTACCGGCGTCCGCACAGCCCGCTCGTTACTTTGCCGCCGCAAAAAACGTAAGTCAGGTCCGCCGTAAAGAAACCGCCGCAAATTCC
>OW240919.1:41096107-41215797 GCA_933207985.1 Pelobates cultripes | reverse complement strand
ACTAAGTCCCATCGCCGAATGGGACTTAGTCTCTGCAGCTGTAAACCAGTAGGGGAGAAGGTAGAGCTCAGCGGTGTTCGCGGAAATGTGTAGCCGATTTTAGTTCCATGAATTTGGCTACACATACCACTGACCTCGTCGAATGATCAAAGATGGCCGCCGCCACGTGTTCGGCAAACGAACAAAGACCTCCCAGCATTGTCAATTAAGCTGCGGTTAACCGTAGCTTCTGGGAGGTAAATTGCCTGCACACTTCCACTTCTGGGTGGTCTGCCTGTGTGGTACTTGGTTCAGTAAGCCCCATTTACTGAACCAAGTGGGAATTAGCCAGGCAGGCACAAAGGGTTTGCACCAGGTCTGTGGACACAGGGGACACCGTCTTAAAGGGGCAGTGTCCCCAACAAGTCTGGGGACACGGCCTTAAAGGGGCAGTGTCCCAATCTTCCTGATGTCCCAAAAAAAGGTGTTTAAAGGGCCAGCACCAGTCACATAAAGAGTCCATAAGCCCCAATATGCCCACTGACAGTCTTAAAGGCCATACACACCAAATAAAAGTGCATACATTTTCACAATCTCCCAGGGGCCATAGTCATGCTGGAGGAGGCTGGCAAATAGGCTTCTCCACAACCCAGGGAAGCAGGGCAATTTGCCATTTAAAGGGCCCGTTACAAATAGCAGTTTGTAACAAGGTGTCAATCCATATCTGCCAAGTAATTCCATGTAGGGGAAATAGTCCCATCTCTGCTCTGTGTGTCAGTGTGTATCATGGTCTCTGAGGACAGGTGTCAATCCATATCTGCCAAGTGACCCTATGTAGGGGAACAGTCTCATTCTGATCTGTGTCAGTGTATCAGGGGCTCTGAGGACAGGTGTCAATCCATATCTGCCAAGTGACCCTATGTAGGGTGAACAGTCCCTATTCTGCTCTGTGTCAGTGTGTATCAGGGACCTGAGGACAGGTGTCAATCCATATCTGCCAAGTGACCCTATGTAGGGGAACAGTCCCTATTCTGCTCTGTGTCAGTGTGTATCATGGATCCTGAGGACAGGTGTCAATCCATATCTGCCAAGTGACCCTATGTAGGGGGAACAGTCTCTATTCTGCTCTGTGTCAGTGTGTATCATGGTCTCTGAGGACAGGTGTCAATCCATATCTGCCAAGTGACCCTATGTAGGAGGAACAGTCCCTATTCTGCTCTGTGTCAGTGTGTATCAGGGATCCTTAGGACAGGTGTCAATCCATATCTGCCAAGTGACCCTATGTAGGGGGACCAGTCTCTATTCTGCTCTGTGTCCGTGTGCATCAGGGGCTCTGAGGACAGGTGTCAATCCATATGTCAAGGTGTCAATATGTCATATGTCAGGTGTCAATCCATATTGATTGTGATTTAGGAATGTTAGGTGATTTCTGCCCTTTATGGATTAAAACCAGACTCTGTATCAACTGTGTAATTTTCCATGGGAGTTTTGCCATGGATCCCCCTCCGGCATGCCACAGTCCAGGTGTTAGTCCCTTGAAACAACTTTTCCATCACTATTGTGGCCAGAAAGAGTCCCTGTGTGTTTTAAAATTCGCCTGCCCATTGAAGTCTATGGCGGTTTGCCCGGTTCGCGAACATTTGCGGAAGTTCGCGTTCGCCGTTCGCGAACCGAAAATTTCGGGTTTGCGACATCACTAACGAATACAACAGGATCTGAAGACATGGGCATATCGTGGTTCGGCCAGATTGCAATCCTCAAAATGTATATACTACCGCGGATTCTATATTTATACTAGACGATCCCTCAAGCCCTGCCGACAGCATACTTCACGTCACTCAGATCCGCGATGGTGAAGTTCGTTTGGAATGGGAAACAGGCAAGGCTCCGACAGGACATCCTAAGTCTGACACAAGCATGGGGGGGACTAGCGCTCCCTGACTTGCGCAAATACCACCATGCGACAGTACTACAGCGGGTACTGGAGTGGCATACTCAACCGGCACACAAACAATGGATTGACCTAGATAAATACCATATCGGCCCTTCCTTTAAGGCGTCGGTGTGGAACTCAAAGAGACTGTCACGGGTGTTCCTTGAACCAGCCTCTACCATAGCGCAGACACTGAAAACATGGGATACTGTCAGAAGAGCCCCGCACGTATTTCAAACACTAAGCCCGATGATTCAGATACAACATAACCCTAAGATAGGAGGGGGACTGCCCCCGACATCATGGACTTTCCTTGGAGAGGGGGATTCATTCCCCATACACAGGATACACAGAATACTAAACAACACGGGCATGACCCCCCTGAGAGAACTGCTAGAGGGGGACCAGCCCACTAGCCTACAATCCTTTCGATATATGCAACTCAGGTCCTACTATCAGACACTCCCGAGCAAAGAAACACTACATCGGGACTTATCATGGTTCGAAACACTCTGCGACCACAAGACTACCCTAGATAAGACAACTGCTAGTGGGACATCTCACCAACAACGACCAATTCCGCCAACGCTGGGAATGCATGCTGGACACATCCCTCACCGCAACCCAATGGGATAAGGTCCTTATTCTTCACCATAAATGCTCATCGAGTTCCCAATACCAAGAAACAAATTACAAACTCCTCTCATTTTGGTACAGAACACCTGATAGCCTGCACATAATCTTTCCAAATGTACCTGATACATGTTGGAGATGTGGGGAGGAGCGGGGTACACCACTGCATATATGGTGTGAATGCCTACTCATTCCGCCATTTTGGGAAGCAGTAAAACAAAAAACAGAGGAAATCTTGGGGACGGACGGACATTTTGACGCAGAGGCAGCTCTCCTACACTCCACACCAGACACCATTGGGACGTACCGGAAAAACATTCTTAGACACCTATTGAACGCTGCCAAAGCACTAATTCCGCTGCACTAGAAACAGGCGGCTACCCCAACAATAGGACAATGGATGGAGCGGATGGAAGAGATATACAGAGCAGAATCACCACAGGCCGCCCTTATGGGTCTTGAGGAAAAACATGTGGAGAGATGGTGCCCGTGGCTGATTTATATAGCGGACCGGAACACAGACGGGAGCGAACGCCTGCACGCCTAAAGGAACCCCGCGCCCCCTCCAAGATGGAGAACGAGACCAGATATGACACACACGGGAACCACAGGCATGTAAGTTCTCCAACAATGATACTTAAGCGGACTGAATAGCAGAAGCAGTATAATTCAACCCGAGGTTACCAACAGACACACCACATATCCACGCCCATTCATTTGGCTAGTGACGAACACCTAAACCACAACATCACGAAATACAAACAGGGAATTCACATAAACAGCTAATGATATCCTGCCTAGGTCCGATAGCCTTCACCATCACATAAGGGATGAGACCCATGGGTGCAAAGGGATACAAACGTAGCTACACAGCTGACATAGCCAAGGCATCTAATTACCTGGGGAGCGATATGGGGACATTCACCCCAGAGACATAAAATGATACCCCCATGACAAACAGACCTCAGAGGTGGACCTCCCCAAAGGGATCAGATAAACACACATCACCCCATATGCCAGGGCGGAGACACCCCCTGAAAACTCTACTAGACACAATAGGCGCATTTGGCCAACAAGGCCACACACCTAAGCACACTTGAAAGCACGGGTACCCACAACCTCAAATAATCTGCACAGCTCCCATGAGCCAAAGTCTGATGCCAAAAAAGTCATGATGAACACCTCAAATGTGTCAAATTCAACACACCGCTTATAGTTTAACAATCTATGAGTCGCAAACTTGTCGTCCACCTGACTAGTTTCACTTGCTATACACATTTACTTTAAATACTTGTATAATTGCCTACTATTGTTCAAACGGTTGATTATTCTAATGAAGCTGGGACCTGCGAGTCTGTTCTACTGTATTCGACTATTGCATTTAATAAACAGCTTTGAGAACAAACAAAAAAAACCTGACACATTTAATAAAGAAAAAAAAGAAAGAAAGAAAGAAAGAAAGGGAAATTGTTTGCTTATTTTAAAGAAGTATATTACCCTGAATGTACTTTGATTGGTACTTGTAAATTTCACCATAAAAGCTTTTTAGCACACCATTAGAAAACAACAACGTATAGGATCATATACTTACGTTATAAATCATATTTTCAAAATATGATAGTCTAAATATTAGAGTATATTTTATATTTATTCCAACATGTTTGTGCTTACTACAGGTAGCCAGTCAGGGGAGATGCGTCTGAATCACCACTAATATAATCCCCTGGTATCTATTGAAGTGTCAAGCTTGCTAGGTTTACATCAATAATAGGACTCACAACTAGTTCATTTTGGGCTTTAGTGTATTCACGTCTCCCTATGGAGGTATGCTATGGTTTCAGATAAAGCATTTCTCACTACGACAGAAGGAAGTCTAATTGGAATTTTAATGTTATGGGTGCATATGGCATTAACTCGCTTTATAACTGTATCAAATATCACGGTGAAGTTTGCACATTCACGTTCCCCTAGCTGTATATCAAAGACAGGATGCCCTCTAAAATTATCACAATTAGTGGTCATCAGTGGGGAAGCTTCATGTATGTCCTACATGCTGAAGATATCAAAAACAATAACTAAAGAACTTAACTTTATCTCAATCTGGGAAATATTTGGTAAGGGGTCTGATGAGAAAGACATTTACAGTGCTCAGTTTAATGTGCTTAGTTGGAGAGGGTTCTGTAGGACATTCCTTCAGCTTTAAGGAAACCGATGACTCATTTTGATTGCCACTAAAATGTTAATTGCAAGAACTTGTAAGCTGTCAACACCACCCGCTGATCAAGAAGCCCTGCACTTAATTGATACAAATAAGAGTTATGCGCTTGTGTTAAACACAGCATCTAACATGCATTTTTTATTTTAAAGTCTTGAATTAATAGAAAGAGTATTATGAAGACAAAATCAAGAATTATTTCCCCAGTTTTATTTTTCAGATTCAGATTTTTTGATGGTCTAAACTGAAACTGTCTTATATTGGATCTAGTAGTATCATGCTCCAGTTATGATCAGGCACAAGATCCAGCACCAGGTAATTGAAAGCCTAGATTAGGGCTGGGCAAACAGTAGATTCTCAGAGGTTCTAGAACCTCCATGGCAAAGCATCGTCGAAGTTGCAGTTCTACAGCATAATTTCTACTGTTTCCTCAGTCCTAGAGATAACTACTCTTGAATCTTGCATTTAGGTCCATATCTGACCCGATCTGCATGACAACTCCTCGAAATACTAGATTCCATATATCCATTAACCGATTCTGGCACATGTGTCATCCTGTCCAGAGTGACACAATAAGTGTGCATGGAGAAGGCAGAGGCTCAACGATAAAGAACATGGTAAAAGATGGGGAAGGATGCTTCAAAACAATAATGGATCACAAAGATAATGTGGCACAAACAAATTTATCATTATGTCTATTGTTGCTTCTTTTTCTTTTCTTTTGTTTTATCTTTTCTCTTTCTCTTCGCTAATATCACATAACCAATATATAATTTAACCATTCTGCTCTGTATATAAAGGGTATTCCAGTTACTTTTTTGCTGTTCTGTCCAAAAATATAATGTATTTTTTCTAATAAAACACCAAAGAATTTGTTATTAAGGAAAACATTATTTTGGAGTCTTCAGGTGGAACTAAAGAATTCAATAATCCATGTATGGGGATTGCTCTGTGTCACGGGTTGCAGGGTCTCTTGGTCGCTGCTTCTCTAATCCTCTGCTGGTCCTGGATTCAGCTACAGCATACAGTGATTCTAACCCTTTGGAACAATGTAAAATGCCACAATATAGTGGACAAGACCAGTTGTATTGGGTAAAACAAGAGAACTGTTGCTGTTATTCCTGTTGTGTAGAGTTTACCCAATATAATGGACGCAACCAGTCGTATCGGGTAAAATAAGCAATCTGACTTTATAAGGCTTGTTATGCAGTGCCCCTAGCATGGGGTTTCTAATACAAAATAACAGGGGTTTCCTTCCCACAAGCCATTGTGTTTGAGAGACAATTGAGCTCCAATTAAGCTAATACAATTATCTCTCAAATAGGAAAACTGACATACAATTTTTACATATCACAAAATACATGACAACAGCATCAGAACCCCACAAAAAGGATGTTCCCGAATAGCCCCGATGTGAGCGCACAACATATCCAAAAAGCCCTCAGTTTGGCTTGGTAAAACAAAAGTTATATTAGTGCCTGGTAAAGGTGGTATTGTCAATTCCAAAAAGGGGTTAATTTGATTGTGTGGGATGCCAGGGCTTACAACCTAAATTCCTCTTTGAAGCTGGGACCCCCAGCAGAGCTACTCTGTAAGGCGTGAGAAGTCACACATACGTGGCCTGGAAGTCTGCTTTCAGCACAAACTAACTGCACAATAGCTTTTACTTAATAAAATTAACACAATAGCTTTCATCCAGCTCAACATTTTATATAATAACTCAACATTAACACAATGTAACCCCATATGTTATATATCATTTTAAATTCTGTAACCAGGCCCATAGACTGTGGGCAGGAGGCTAGCTGTTATGCCTCTCCATCAGGCTGTGACATGGGAGCTTCCGTGACATTCAGGAACCAAGTTTGTTTTTAAGAGGTAGGGACCTGCCAATAGCTTGGATTTAGTGTGTCCCCTTATTTTATACTGTATTTGCTTTTCTGTTTGAGCCCATCTAAATGCTGCCCTACCCTATAGTAGTGTATTGAATGACAACTTTTGCTTCATAGATTGTAACCATGAAATAGTTACTGCATGCACTGTGTAACTAATTTCTGGCGCAATACAGTTATCTTGTGGACACAATCTGTTAAATTGTGCACATGAGATAATTATATATCCCTGCTGCCTAGGCAGTTTCTATTGTTTATCGAGATGTTTAGCCCACTGGAACCTGCCTCTCCTCTGACACAAAGCTGCCTTTCAGAACCCAGCCTCTCCTCTCCTAGTTCTGGAGATTAAAATATGCTGATTTAAAATGAGGAGGGTGGGAGCAGAGATGGGCATGCATGGACAGTTGGACATCACTGGAGGGTTGTGGTTGTTAAGATTGTTGAGCATGTGTGGATACAAATCAGCAAGGAGGTAGGTTCTTATAGGTAACGCCAAAACTGTTGCCCAAGATATAGCTATCCTGTGCACTCAATTTAGTAGATTGCGTCCATAAGATAACTATACTGTGCTTACAAATTTGTCCATCTGCTAAATTATGAACAATAGGGAGTGCATGATGTACATGGTTTAAACAATATTTACCCTGTCTCCTTCTGGGCTCAATATGAGGATTGAAAAAGGCACTGCCTTTATTTATATTTATTATCTTTTCTGCATGTGATCCTCCATTTTGTTCTCCGCTGCTCAAGATGCAGTTTGCTCTTTGCCGGGATACTTTTAAATGATGGATGGTGGGTAACTTAGCTTAGCAGCTGAAATTTAATTTTTTTAACCCTATTTTGAAAAATTGAAACACAGAGGGACAAAAAAATATTCTTTTAAAAGCAAACCATGCAAAGTGCCAATACCGTTTTAATATTTATTAAAGGACCACTCTAGGCACCCAGACCACTTCAGCTTAATGAAGTGGTCTGGGTGCCAGGTCCAGCTAGGGTTAACCCATTTTTTCATAAACATAGCAGTTTCAGAGAAACTGCTATGTTTATGAATGGGTTAAGCCTTCCCCTATTTCCTCTAGTGGCTGCCTCATTGACAGCCACTAGAGGCGCTTGCGTGCTTCTCACTGTGATTTTCACAGTGAGAGCACGCCAGCGTCCATAGGAAAGCATTATGAATGCTTTCCTATGTGACTGGCTGAATGCGTGCGCAGCTCTTGCCGTGCGTGCACATTCAGCCAACGGGGAGGAGAAGAGGAGGATCGGAGGAGGAGAGCTCTCCGCCCAGCGCTGGAAAAAGGTAAGTTTTTACCCCTTTCCCCCTTCCAAAACCTGGAGGGAGGGGGACCCTGAGGGTGGGGGCACCCTCAGGGCACTATAGTGCCAGGAAAACGAGTATGTTTTCCTGGCACTATAGTGGTCCTTTAACCACTGGGGTTTAAAAATAGCAGAATTTAATTCCTTTTCTAGTAATAGCCAGCACAGTAATTCATACATTTAATAAATAGAATTTAAATATATTTTTGGGAGATTATGAAAATATTGTTTTAACAATTTTCCAAGCAGGACACTGAGAAACTAAAAGGTTTAGGTTATTTGTTCGATTGATCTCATTATTTTTTTCTTTTTTTTTACTGGACAATGCATCAATTTAGTGTTTTGCTAACAGAGGTAATTGAAGAGTAAAACTGCTGTTCAAACCACTATCTGCATTTGTTTTTGCTGGAGGAGGAGGGGATGAGCCTCCAGGGAACATTTTTTAGTGCTTATTAAGACTATCCAAACTACAGTATATTCGTTTCCGCACTTTTAGTAGCAGCACTTGCCACCAATTTTTAAAGACCTTTATATGCTACAATCTTCTTTCCTATCATTTTTTTTTAAACTACAGTGTTTGTCGGACTGCATACGAACACTAATGATGTACTGGTGTAATGGCACTGCAGAGGGCCACAAACCAAAATGCCTAAAGCGAACAATGGGTCCATTTTGCTAAATGGGTCTGGAGATCCATCTCTACTAGTTATTTTTCCTCATCCTTCTCCGTCTGCTCCTTTTAAAATGATAGGTTTGTCCCGTCCTCCTGGCAGGATGCAGAATCAGGTAATGGAATTTTGAAAATGCTTGAGTGGTGCATGATCCGTTAAGGGTGTTGATGTGGGGAAATAATGCTGTTAGGGGTTGAAACACAGAGATGCTTTTACAAAATAAAGAATGCATCTGCTGTCATGGAGGTACGGGACGTAGCAATGATGCTTAGAAATAACTGGTTTAGATGCACAAATTAAATACCTAGATACAATTCATGAAGCATTGTCAGTATGTATAAATCGCTTTATATAGCTCTTTTCTCTTTCATTTTAAGTAAGAAACATATCTATTATCTACAATGCACAAAAATACAACAACACATTTTCACTTGTTTCCTCCGGCCTCTGCTTAAAGATAAATTATGGTCTATTAAAGGGACTATTTTCTCTGCTTACCACTAGCAAGAAGCACTATTGAAAATGCGATGCCAGTGACCTTTTTAGTTGGAACCCAATCCAGGTGGTAAACACAGGGACAAAAGTCTCTATAAACACAAATAGATTTCTCTAGATACAAAAGCATTATTGACATATGTCTTCTGTCACGAAGTGGCAGCAGCCTGTTATTTTTGTTAACCTTTCCTAAGCCAGAACTGAGAACATTTTGTTGTTTCTTTGTTCACGATGACTTGTTTATATATATATATATATATATATATATATATGTTGAAATCCCGGCATACATACATATATGCCTGGAGTTCAAGGTTGCTTTTGTTTTTAAGAATGCGCTATAAGGACCCTGATTTTTCTGCAAGATCCACTTGCCTAGAGCATTGAACCTTAAGAAGAATGTGTCTGTGGCTAAACCTTGGCTCTGTATTGTCTATACATATCTACGGGGGGTTCATTGGATGGACCATGCACTTAAAGCGGCACTATCATGCCGAACTAACCTTTCCTCAATCGCTTCCTCTTCTCCCCCTCTCCCAGGATCTGTTATTCTTTTCTTCATGTCTTCTTTAGTTTTCTTTAAAATCCTAAGACAAAGTAGGGACTCTTTGCCTTATGGAGGATTCCTCCGCTTGACCAGCTCTGACCAGCGGAGGAGCAAAGTGTGCTTCATTTCCGCTGGTCAGAGCAATTTTCCCATGATCCTTACCTTCCCTCTGTGTTCCTGCGATGCTTCCTGTCATTTTAGACGAAACTGCCGAATTGCGTTCTAACTGAATGAGAACAGTATGTTCGTTTCTTTTAGAACGCAATTCGGCACTTTATTCGGATCGGAATTTCATTCTAATGAATGAAACTCTGATCCTATTCAATGCCGCGGCTGCATCTTGCAGCCGCTTAGTAGATAACTCCCTAATTCCCACGGTATCAGGGAGCTACCTACTAAAAGGCTGAAAGACCTAAATTGGTCTTCCAGCCACATTTACTAATACTAAGTAAAGATTACTTAGTATTAGTAAATAATATGCCCCTACTCGCTATATCGCGAGTAGGGGCATGTGTAGTAAGCAGTGAGCAGCTTTTTTTTTTACAGGTTAGTTATTTTATTCCCCCCTCACTATTTTTAGGGGGAGGGGGGTAGGTAGGGGATAGGTTTTTTTTGGGTGGGGGGGTGACTAGGGGCTTGGGTGTTTCATTTAGGGCCCTCACCCACCGCTCAGGGGTGGGGGCCAGGGGGGGAGGACAGTAGGTCCCCCCCCTTATTGTTTTATTAGGGCCCCCACCCACCGTGCAGGGGTGGGGGCCGGGGGGGAGGACAGTAGGTCCCCCCCTTATTGTTTTATTAGGGCCCCCACCCACCGCGCAGGGGTGGGGGCCGGGGGGGAGGACAGTAGGTCCCCCCCCTTATTGTTTTATAAGGGCCACCACCCACCGCGCAGGGGTGGGGGCCGGGGGGGGAGGACAGTAGGTCCCCCCCTTATTGTTTTATAAGGGCCCCCACCCACCGCGCAGGGGTGGGGGCCGGGAGGGAGGACAGTAGGTCCCCCCCCTTATTGTTTTATAAGGGCCCCCACTTACCGTGCAGGGGTGAGGGCCAGGGGGGAGGACAGTAGGTCCCCCCCTTATTGTTTTATTAGGGCCCCCACCCACCCACCGCGCAGGGGTGGGGGCCAGGGGGGAAGGACAGTAGGTCCCCCCCTTATTGTTTTATAAGGGCCCCCACCCACTGCACAGGGGTGGGGGCCAGGGGGGAGGACAGTAGGTCCCCCCCCTTATTGTTTTATTAGGGCCCCCACCCACCGCTCAGGGGTGGGGGCCGGGGGGAGGACAGTAGGTCCCCCTTCCTCATTATCTTCATGGCCCCCACCCGCCGCTCAGGGTGGGGGAGGGGGGGAGGACTATAGGTCCGCCCCCCTTATTGTAATTTATGTAATTTTTTTTCAACAGTGAGCAGCCACAGGCTGCTTACTGTATAGTAGGCATGCCCCTACTCGCGGTATAGCGAGTAGGGGCATTTGGGAGATTTTAATCTCCCTTGTGCTATTATGGGGGTCATATTGACCCCCATAGAGTGAGGGGGGGCCCTGGGGGCCTATGAAGTGGTGGGGAGCACTGCTCCCTGCCGCTTCTATCTTTACATATTACAAGGAGGGAGCTGCGTGCCGGTAGCTCCCTCCTTGTAATAACCTGCACGAGCAAACATACACTGATACACAGATACACTGATACATAGTGTTTGTTTGTTCGGCTGATATTTCTATTCACTCATTCGTCTGTCTGATGAATGAATGAATAGATGAAATTCCCGTTCGCATGTCCAGGTGTTTCACTGGGCATGTGCGGGAATCTCACAGCGCCATCTAGTGTGGGCTGATGACGTGTCCCACAGGGACTTCACCTACCCACACAAAGATGGCGGCGCCCTGAATATAGATCGGGGCAGAAAATAAAGATTTAAAAAGAGGTAATCTGGGGGGCTTAGGGGTATTTGGGGGTGACTAGTGGGTCGATTGGATGTAGTGGAGGCGGGAGGGGGGTTTAAAAAAAAACGCGATTCGGCATGACAGTGACGCTTTAAGGCCACACTACTAGGTATTGTTGAATAGGGACCAGTTGGTTGCTGCACACTGTTAAGAGTGCGATCGGGTAACTGTAATATCGAATGCTGAATCGGCATGAGTACTTCCCAACTTCATACAGAGCGCTCTGTACACCATGGATTTGGTGATGGCCGCAAAGGCAGCGGGGGGGGTGGGGTGGGAAGAAGCATAGGAGTGAGCTTCAAATATAACAAGTATGACATGCTATATATATGTGTGTGTATGCATCTATGGGAATGTCAGATTGTGTGTGTATATGTCAGTATGTGTATCTGTATGTCTAGGTGTGTGCATGTATCGGTGTGTGTATTTGTGTCAAGGTGTGTGTATGTGCTAGTGTGTGTATCTGTGTGTCAGCTTGTTTCTGTATGTCAGTTTGTATATCTGTGTTAGTGTGTGTATCTGTTTGTTAAGGTGTGTATGTGTCAGGGTGCATGTATGCATCTGTTTGTTAATGTGTATGTATCTGTTTAGGTGTGTATGTATGTCTGCATGTGGCAGTGTATGTATGTATGTATGTGCATACATCACAGCAATCAAACACCAACACAACATGCAAACACACCCTGCAATGAAACACAAACATTACATACAAACACACGCCTACAGTCAAGCACAAGCATTACATTCGAACACACCCTGCATTAAAACTAAAATTATATACAAACACCCCTTCATTCAAACACCAACACTACACACACAAGTGCACCAGCATTTAAAGGCCAACACTACATACAAACACACCCCTGCATTCAAATGCAAACACTGCACACTGAAAAACTGACACACACATATTTTTTGGCAAATTAATGTGGGATTACACCACTGGTAGTTCTGCCCTTGACATGTCCTGCATTTCAAGGGCAGAACTACCGGTGGTGTAACCCCACATTAATTTGCCAAAAAATATGTGTTTTCTTTCAGGACATGTCCCAAGACTCAGTTGTGCTGGGACATTAACCCAACATATGGGACTGTTGAACAAAATTTGTGGCAGTTCACAACTATGCAAGGAACTTATATCTGTTCATACAGTTGTAAAATGAATAAATGAAACATTTTATTTGTGGCAAATAAAATCCTTACTATTTCACTATCTCCAACCATTAAAGAGACAGAATGACTGCCAGCATGAATCCTCCCATAGCAATGCACAATTTCTTCTACCTAGATCCATACCTACCGATGTTTTGAATAGTTTGCAAGCACAACAATTTTTTTAAATTTTTTTTAAAAACCCACACATTTAAATATTAGACATGTGCATTCATTTTCGTACGAATATGATTTCGGCCGAAAATTCTGGTTTTTTCGTATTCGTTTACTAAAACATAAACAAAAGCCCTACAAACTAAATATAAACGAAACGAAAGGGCAAATTCCAAATGCATTACCTTTTCATTTCATTTTGCTTGTTTCAAGGATCACTATAGTGTCAGGAAAACAAAGAGGTTTTGCTGACACTATAGTGCCCTGAGTGTGCCCCCACCCTCAGGGTCCCCCTCCCGTGGCACTGAAGGGATTAAAACCCCTTCAGCCACTTACCTTATCCAGCACCGGGCTCACTCGGTGCTGGTGACCTCTCCTCCCCGCTGACATCAGCTCCCTCTGCCGATGTCAGCGGAGCCGAATGCGCATGTACGGCAAGTGCCCCGCGCACATTCAAGCTGTTAATAGGAAAGCATTCTTCAATGCTTTCCTATGGACGCTCTGCGTGATGGAGGCATAATATGCCTTCAGCGTCGCAGATGTGCCTCTAGTGGCTGTCCGTAAGACAGCCAATAGAGGCTGGCTTAACCCTGCAATGTAATCATGGCAGTTTCTCTGAAACTGCTATGTTTGCATCTGCAGGGTTAAAACCTGAGGGACCTGGCACCCAGACCACTTCATTGAGCTGAAGTGGTCTGGGTGACTATAGTGTCCCTTTAATAGGCTCCGTGCTGCAGGAGAATTAACCTCCACAGCATGGTGAAATAACACTGCGCATGCGCAAAAAAGCAAACAAGGAGGGAGCCGGAGGGAGTAAGGGCATGCAGGGGGATTTAAAGTCCCTTTTATAAATATGGGGTTCATAGTGACCCCATAGGTTTTAATGCAGGGGTGGGGGGTAGGAATAGTCATTTATTACAAGGAGGGAACTGGTAGCGCTGATGGCTCCCTCCTTGCTTTTTTTTTGCGCATGCACAGTGCTGTTTTTGTTAATGAATTTTATTTGAAAACGAATGGTTTGCGGCCGAAATTCGGAATTGACTAATGAAATTTTTATTTAGTACGGAATCATTCGTACGAAGCGAAAATTTCACTGATGCACATGTCTATTAAATATGTTGATGTAAAAATGCTTAAGAATATTCTTTATGATAAACTATTCCATAAATATTGGCCTATACAAGGGGTGTACATGTCATATGTTATATTTTGTGCACTTTTATGAGTTCTCTATGCATATTCGGTCATCAAAATTCTCCAACTGCACTTGTAAAATCATGCTCCCACCTCATTCTTACCCCAGTTGAGGCACATAACATTTTAGTAATATTTGTGAAGTTCTAAAGTCTGATAATAAAATCAATCTGACACTAGAAAAACGGGGATAAGACCACTAGGACAAAGCAACCCTGGCTGCCAGTATCACGTTGTATCCAATGTTCCCTTACGACCAATTAAAATAATTAAAACAGCATTGTGTTCTTCTGTAGTGAAGGACAAATCTAACTATTTACTTTAAGTGCATTTTGACCTTGTTAAAATAGTGTTATGTGTGTGGGTGCTCACATAGCTTAAAGGTAATTTATTAAAGAACAATCTCAGAGGTGATGTTTATTGTCTATTAGTAAAGAAGAGCTAATTGATCTTCAATATCCTTGCATGGATGTATCCAAGCTAAATTACTCGGCTATATACTCCGCTGAAGTATATTCAAGTTCTCACAGTGCAATTATCCTACCTAGACTAGAGTATTTTATTGATATTAACCCTTGACTCACAATCACATTTTATCCAGATTTATAAAAAAACAGCAGGGCAAACAACATCTTATTCTCTTAATGGCTGAATGTTTTTTTTTGCACAAAAATCTAATTATTATTATTATTGCCATTTATATAGCGCCAACAGATTCCGTAGCGCTTTACAATATTTTGAGAGGGGGGATGTAACTCTAAATAGGACAATTACAAGAAAACTTACAGGAACAATAGGTCGAAGAGGACCCAGCTCAAACGGGCTTACAGACTATAGGAGGTGGGGTATTAGAAACGTTAGGACAGGAAATATCAAATAGGGTGGGAGTGAAGAAGAGCTGGAGGAGAGAGCAAAGCACTGTCCCATAGGAGAGAGCAAGAGACAGGTATGTAAGATAGGGATTACTCTCGGAGGCCGTAAGCTTTCCTGAAGAGATGGGTTTTAAGGCCCTTCTTAAATGATTCAAGACTAGGGGAGAGTCTGATAGCAGTAGGCAAGCTATTCCATAGGAAAGGAGCCACCCGCGAGAGGTCCTGCAAGCGCGAGTTGGCCGTACGTGTGCGAGCAGTGGTCAGGTGGTGGTCACGGGCAGAGCGGAGGGTATGAGGAGGGGCATACCTATGGATCAGTGAAGAGATATAAGTGGGGCTAGAATTGTTCAGTGCTTTAAATGTATGGGTTAGCACTTTTAATTGACTCCTATAGGATACAGGGAGTCAATGTAAGGACTGGCAGAGGGGTGAGGTGTGAGAGGACCGACTAGGGAGGAAAATCAGTCTAGCTGCAGCATTCATTACAGACTGTAACGGGGCAATACGGCTTTTGGGGAGACCAATCAGGAGAGGGTTACAGTAATCCATGTGGGAAATTACTAGAGCATGGATATATTTATTCAGAGTATTTTATTTAGCTAAATCTTCTACATTGACATATACAAACCATGTGTTGAATAGTTTAAATAAAGCTCATAGAAAAGAATTACTGGCCAGAACAATAAATATTAGGTAACTTCAAAACAAATGTGAATTTTAACAAAATGTACGATGGCATGAAAGATATGCTTGGGTGTGTTACCGAGAACCCTCAATTGTTGCCATCTGCATGACCTTTTTTGGTAGTTTTTGAAAGTTTGTAGTTTAGGGTTTGTGTGGCCAAAGTGGTACCTTGAACTCATCATCTCATGTTTGCAAACTTTACATTAGCTATAATTATATACAGTGTGTTGCACATTCAAAGCCCAAATCTTGGATTTCGTGATTGTTTGACTTCTTGTTTCTGCACCTATGTTCCTGCTGTAGATATCTGTTGGTTCTACACACGTTCTTGGCTTGTGACCAATGAAATAGCTGGATTTCTGTAATCCAGCACAAAAACTCATGAGCTCCTCATTGATAGTCATGCCGACAACCTCCTTTCCAACTGACGAACTTGGAATGTTGATTCCCCTTTGGTATGAATTGATTTTTTTTAATATTAGAAATTTATTTGAAAACTTTGATTCATATGGGTGCACACTTACTTCAGTGGGGGGTCTCATGTCAGCTTATTCATGGAGTTTGTCCTCATGAGCAAGGAATCATGGGACATGTAAGCTGATTTAATGAAATGGACTGTGCATTTAACAAGGCATTCCGTATTAGAGCGACATTATATTAATAAAAAATATGTTTAACCACAAATAAACAGAACTTAAAAATGTACTATAATAGCTTATTTTGTTTGCCCATGTCAAAAAGCTCCTATGTCCAGTGTGACAACAAATCTGCATAAATCCATATATAGAAAACAATTAACTCTGAAATTGAAGTTCATAAGTTTGAAGCAGCTTAGGGATTTATTATGTGAAATATATTAGCGTCATTATATACATTTTCTTTTTGTTCAATAAATCCATATATGTGCTGTGGTTATAAGCCTTTCTGCTTTAAAAAACACATTTTTAAAATGCCTTACAGATGGTTAATCTCATGCCTGTTTATTTATATGGCTAGAATGTATTCCTAGGGTACAGACATATAGAATATCAGCTATGTAATGAACAGTACATGTTAAAAGAATGCACTTCTCTATTACTGCAGGATTCCAGACATGGTGCAGTCCATTGTAGTATGTTGGCAGGGAAACATGCCGAAAAATAGCATTTGCATTCCTGTTTTATTAAAGGGTTTATTTATTAAACAGTGAAGTGTGGGGTATAAGAAAAATGATTTTGCAAACAGAGGCACAACACACATGTCTTGATTTAATATGGTTGAATACGCTTATCAAGTTTGGATAAACGTAAAATACATTTTTTACAATATTAAAATATTAAAAACATATTTCAAAATGGTATATCATTTGAAAATCATATCCAAAAAAAATTAAATCAAGGCCCATGCTGGAATTAAAGAATGTGTTGAAGAAATGTTCCATCTTAATTTTTTCCTCTTTAGCTGCCTTCATGGTAGGTGAACTTCCCTCCACCAATTGCATGCAATGTAACATGTTTTTACTTCAGCTAACCTGTCCATGATTCCAGGTCAGCAGTCATGCACACCTTCCCTAAGGATCCAGGGGTATTCTTTACCTCCATTTCTCATTTGGACTTTTAACACACTTTTTAAAAACCAAAACATACTCTATGGTCCAAAAGGATCAGTGGCCAGAAACCAACCATTGATTCCAGTTTTGACCTTGTGGAGCTCATCAGCAAGGTGCCTGTTCTCGTCTGAAGGTTGAAGTCTCTCTCTCTGAGAGCATATAGCTAGTTACCAAAAAAGATGGTTGTGAAGCCAAACATACAACTCCTGTTGGATTTTGAAGAGTCCTTTTTTGGCATGGACACCAGAGAAATTATATTTCCACAGCTACCCCAGAGTTCTCAGTTCTATATTTTTGCAGATACCCTTAGCAATAGAATATATATTAAACACAGCTTTTCTTTTTTAAACAAACATGATTTAAAAGGATTATCCAAAATAATCAGTCATATATAAACACTGACATACACACAAATTCTTATACACACTGACACATATGCACACACATTGACACATGCACACACCCTGACAAACAGATACACAATGACCCATACACACATATACACGTACACTGACACACACAAATAGAAACATAGAATGTGACAGCAGATAAGAACCATTCAGCCCATCTAGTCTACCCACATGCACTCTGACACATAGATGCACACACACGTATGCACATCTTGACACACAGATGCACATCTTGACAAACACACACACACACTGACCTACATACATACTCAGATATACTTACAAACACTAACACATACAAACAAAGACACACAGATACACACGCACTGCCAAACCTCTTCTTGACACACACAAAATGTAACACAGATGTAAAAAAAGTAACACACAAAATGTAACACACAAACCCAGACACACACACTGTGACACAGATACACACACTGTGATAGATACATACACACACACAGACACACATTTACACATACTGTGACACAGATGCACACACTCAAGCACACATACAGACACACATACTGTGACACTGATATATATATATATATATAAATATATATATATATATATATATATATATATATACACACACATGCACACACACAAACTGTGACACGGATACACACACAATATAGCATACATAAACACATAAATGTTATTTATTTATATTTGGAGCCTTTTGTTAACATGCTTTTTGTTTCCAGGAGGATGGCAGGTGTAGATGTTGCCTGCAGCTATTTGTCTCCTCCCTTGCTGCCTGTGTCTCCTCTGCTGCCTCCTCACTCCCATCCATGCAGTCTTTCAGTAAGAAGCTGGAAGGATGTGATCTGTTGTCACTTCCTCCCAGCCGGCAGGAATTAAAGGCACGGCTTATTGAATTTGTTCTGGTGAGTAGAATCATTACCTTCAGGCTTTTTGCTGTAAACACTGTCTTTTCAGAGAAAAACTACATTAAAGCCTAGTGATAACTTCACTGGCCACTCCTTAGATGGCTGTTAGAGATCCTTACTGGGTCATGGCTGCCTAAAATGCATCCAAACATCCAAACATTCAATATTTCCTCCCTTTGCATGCAGACACTGAACTTTCCTCATAGAGATTCATTGATTCAATTCATCTCTATGAGGAGATGCTGATTGGCCAGGGCTGTGTATGAATCATGCTGGCTCTGCCCCGGATCTGCCTCTTTGTCAGTCTCAGCCAATCCTATGGAGAAGCACTGTGATTGGATCAGCCTACCACTTCTGATGATGTCAGCAGATTGCTTGTTTTTCTGAGTCTAACAGCATGCAGAGTTACAGCTTCAGGCTTAAACACAATAAGATATTTTCTATATTTATGGAGCCATGAGGGGAATGGGGGGCTAGATGGTGGTTTTAACACTATACTGTCAGGAATAAGTGTTTGTGTTCTTGACCCTGTAGTGATACTTTAGGCTGGTCATGCCCTTAAATACAGAGGATTATACTCTGTACCTAAGGGCAGGACCAGCTTAATAGTTTACCCATTCTCCTCCCCTGATTTGCTGTGGGTAAAATATCAATAATAAAGTGATGGCAATATTAACCCTTATAGCTCTGGTTATGGTTTGAGGTATTAGGAGGGACCATAACAACAATAAGTTCCATCTGATCAGTTGTAAGTCCAAGGTATCCTTGTTTGTTTTATCTATGTATTTTAACTACTTATCAACTGAATACATGCAGAAGCAGTGGGAATTCAGTAATTTGGGATAGTAGATCAGGGATCATTCAGGAATTCATTCTTGAGAAATTTGTGAGACTTATGGGGTCAGCTTTCTAATTTCCAATGGGTTCCAATTAGAAAGTTCAGTGGTAGTTTGGTAATTACGGAGGACAGGATATCTTGTGAACTATCTCTGTAATTTATCCTCTAAATTACCCTATTTATTGAATTGCTTTCTACTGATTTGTCCTGGCAAATTTGGATTTTAGTAAATAACTCAATAAATGTGTAATTATAAACAGATTGGCACTTTTAAATGCATATTATCTGAATTCTAATAAGCATCTTGTTGTGTGATTTTGTCATGCACCTTGGCTTTGATTTACCCAATGTGTAAAATCTCTGTTAAAAATCTCTACAGGATTAGTAATTGGTGAGAAAAGCAGTCCAATAAACCCGGCAGGGTTTCAAGATGTCTATGAAAAATCCTGCTTGATAATTATTCAGGTTCCATATTACAAAATAAATAGAATTTGAAGCAATTGTTTTTTGTAATTAAATAGAAAGATGGAAAAATAAAGGTCATAGAAGATTATGTGCAACCTAATTTGTAACATCATTTTATATCTAAATCTAGAACTGTAATATGCATATGTATAGAAGTCCTTGTGTGTATATTAAATATATCAAACCTATTTCTTACGATCTATTGGTTAACACTTGTGATAAACTGCCATTTGCCACTAGCTTTCTATGTGCCAAACTGCTCTGCTCCCCTGGCTTATGGAGAAGCCTGCTTGCCGGCCTCTTGCCACATGACTATGGCCCTGGGGTGTATGGCACTTTAAAACCATTACTTGGTCTCATGGACTTTTATTTGGACTAGTGCTGGCCCTTTAAAAACAGTGTATGGACATATTGAAACTTTTGGGACACTTTTTCTGCCCCTTTGAATCCATAGGAAGGTGTTCCGCTTCCCCTCCCCCTGTCCCATTGTTCTCCAGCAGGGCGTTGACCCAGGGGCACTGCCAAACCAGTTGGAACTGGCTGCTTTGTCCCTCCTCTGTCAAAATATGACTTCCACCTCTCTCCTGAACTACTTAACCGATTCAAGTGAATTTTGGATATGTTTGTCCCCAAATTATGCTGGTTATAAAAAGATAAGTTTTACTGATATCGAAAGTAAACTTACAAAGTTACAAAAATGTCATAAAAGTATATTTTTTAGCTTGGAGATAATTGAGTTGATACAGTAATTAACTCAATTATCTCTCAAGCAGAGGGGAGGATTCTCATTGTAAAAAGTGGGTGTGCTTATCCATATGCCTTTATTTTATTGGTTGTTAAATTTACAGTTCCAGTGCCCCATAAGGTCCACGTGGGTGGTAACCTTGCTGGGAAAGTTGTATTTAAGCAGGAATAACCACTCATTGGAGTCAGTTCTTCTTCACCCTCAATCTAGAGTCCTGTCTCTTGTTGGGGGTAACCAGCTATATCACTACAAGGGATTGCTATGCTCTGCATGCTCCCTTGGATAATCACTTCTAAGCTCTTTTAAGAGCTTGTTCCTGTTTTCCTCTCTTGGAGGAGAGGTTCACCCACTGGAGCCTCCATATCTTTTTGGCATGATACTCTGGCAGTCTTATCATGGAAAGGAAATACAGAGTACACCAGCTGGAGTTGAAAAATTAGCATAATCAACCTTGTATCATCAAAGGTGGCTGAATGGTAAGCACCCAACTTGTTTATGTCTAGAACGTTTGTGATGCATTATCAGCCTTAAAGTTGGCAAATTGTGGGATTTCTCATCTACCGTTGGGGTCTATCTATTTCTCTGTCCTTGACCTACATGTAACGTTACCAATTTATTTGCCTGCCATTTGTGGTTTAATAATGGGTAGTTGATTGTGCAAGGTAATTTAGCACACCAGTTAAATAAATGCATGTATGCAAACATGATATGCCTTAACTTTCCTCACTATAAGTATGATGAAATACTGAAGTCAGTGTGAGCTTTATAAATGGAATGTAGATTTATATTTCCTTAAATTGGATCTGTCAGTTTTGATATTTTTATCGAATTATCTGTACCTCCAAGAGCTGATTATATTTTTATTTTCTATCTCAATTAGCGTACTTTTTGAGCTAAATAAAGAATTAGTCGCGATAACTATTTTGGCTAATGTGCATGTGGTACAGAAGTTCATGTCCAAACATTCTGGTTGCAGAATCCATTCCCAGCAGTATTAGCTTCCATTTTGTTAAACGTTACATTTAACAGTCATTTGATGTGAATCCAAATCGTAACATTTCTCGAATTTTAACACAGGATATAAATGCATTACTACATAGATATAATTATTTGATGACTTGGTGCCACAATCGTTAGGTGTCTTGGATGAATGTTATCCAGTAGAGACTTGGTGTCACAGTATTCCAAGCAGACTCTGTGGACAAACTTTCAGCTTTTCAGGATATTAATTCCTCTTCAGGGAGCGACAAAAGAAAATGAAACCAAGATGAGGCACATAGGATACATTGTCTACATTTAGTACACTAATTGGCGCCAATTGCCATCTATTTAAATGGTATATTAGTATGCAGCTCCTGCATGTAGGTGTGTGTTTACATAACATTGCACTGGGGAGGTGAATCGTGTTACCATTTGCAGCCATAAACCACATTAATAAGATTTACATAAAAGAGCACTTGGCAGGTAAATCAAATGATCAATATCACAGATTTACGTAAATATGGTCTTGTTGTCTTATAAGTGCATTTGCTATGCATATGTCAGGTAAAATATATTTTTGAAAAATGTAATCCGAAAGCACAAGACAATTTAAATTGAGAAAAAAGATTTACAGCGTAGTAATGTGTTACATGTTCAATTTAGGTTTTAAAGTGACACTAACGTCAAAACAATTCTGTTACTCAAATACCAATAAACACACGTAAACATTGTTTTTAGATGAATGCAGATAAACAGGGATATCAGTTTGCAGAACTATTGTGAGATTGTATTGTCTTTGTTGTCAAATGGCTTACGATCATTTTGTTCCACAGCTCAGAACACACAATCAGGTCTTCCGATGTTCTGTAAAAGATAGAGATGCTGTGGATATTCTTAACAAGCAGACAATCTGACCCAACAATAACCTCAAGATACATATTCTTAAAAATGTTTAGTTGAATATTTAAAACTCAGAGCTTCCCTTGCCACCCTGGATTCTGGCAGTGAGTGAATGCAGAACCAAAAAAAAATGCAAAAAAAAAATATGGTATGGTATGTACGCCACTGCTTGTGGCTTGACTGGTGTGTGTATTTGTATTTAGCAATGTATTAACTATCCACTTACTTCAGGTGGAGGGGGTTTTCATCCACACTTTTTTCCCCACCACAACTCTTTTGGTACCTTACAAGTAACACCAAGCCTCCATAGCGAGCCAGTAACCAACCTCATGCTCATTAATTGCATTAACAAAAAAAACAGCTGTCCATGATTGGTTTGCTGGCTTTGCTTCTCTTACTGAGTCGTGTTTCAAAGCTGTTGTATATAGCAGACACATACTCCAAGGAATCCATGTATAAAGTGGAATTATGAGGCAAAACGTGCTTCTTTGTTGAGCTTATTTGTATACACCTACCCAGAATCCATTGCAGTAGTGAGAGCACTGTAAAGTGAGATTTCTGTGGAAAAAGCAAGTGTTATGGCTTGATTGGTGATTTTATTGGTGTTTAGCAATGTATTAACTATCCACTTACTTCAGGTGGAAGGGGTTTTCATCCACACTGTGACGAAGTGCCCTTCGCCACTTGTGCCTGGAGAGGACTGCTTGCCCACCTCTTGCCCTGTGACTATGGCCCCTGGTTTGTATTGCCCTTTAAAGACATGATTTGGGCATAATGGATTTGTGTTGTGCTGCTGCTGGCCCTTTAAGAACCATCTGGGGACATACTGTGGAGTTACTGGGTGGCCACCATTTCCTGTATCAGAAGCACATGGTGAGAACAATGGATGGTGGCCATTTTAACTCACAGACACTGTTTGGACTTTTCAACACGGTGCCATCTCGCCAGTATTTGGTGCACAGAGACATCGTGCAGTGGTTTTGGACTATACAGCAGGGGACACATTATAAAGTGATTGTTTTTCATTTAGCCTGTATATGTTCTGCAGAATCTGCATTAAACTGTATTTTCCAAAGTACTGAACGGATCTGGGTGAATTTTGGATATGTGGTTCACCCAGATCCCCCGGTTCCAAGGATATACTTTTTATGGGGTTATTGCATGTTTTGGGGTCCCTGTGTGTTTTATGAAACTGTATTATTTCTGGCCAGCAGATAATTGAGCTTTGTGTATTGTAGAAACTCAATTATCTAGCCTGGCCCAGAGGAGGAGTTTTGTGTTGCATAAATTGTGAGTTCTGTGTGCCAGTAAATCAGTCTTGTTCCAGCATTAAGCCTTGGCTCATGTTTGGGGGAAGGGATACCTACACTCTGGGGATTGCTATAATCACTTACTCCCCAGAGGAAGCTCTTGCAATAGCTTGATTTGTTCCTGTTCCTGCTCTCTGGGGAAAGAGAGGTTCACCCACTGGAAGCTGGATCCTGGCCTTGGGTCCAGGGTGGGTGGAGACAGCAGAGACCCGGCGCAGTTACATCGCTGGAAGTGGGGTCTGCAGTGCTGATGGTGTCGGTTGGAGTGCTTGGAGTCCTCAGCAAGCACTAGGAGCATCGATTGGCGGAGGTACTCAGTCGGAGTGCCAGCGTTCCATCACACACGCTTTTTTCCCCACCACAAATTTTTTGGTTTGTATATATATATATGTATATATATATTTTTTTAAATATGGCATATTTTTTTTTTTTTATATTTTGTATCCCAAAAAAGTGTATGCAAAAATATTAAATAGTTTGAAAAGCTTACTCAAAAGCATTATTAAGGCCAAATAATTTAGCAAATTCTCTCCAAACTGATACCTCAAAGGAAGACTTGCTTAATGTCCCTTTCATTAGCCTTACCTAATTTGCTTCTGGTTGAGTGGTTTCTATGCTGTAAGGTAATAGCGAGGACCATATTAAAAAGTTCAGTCTACTAGATAATGGTTATAGAGGACCTTTGTTTGTTATTTGTTTTAGCGAATTGTTCACTATTACCTAAAGAATAATGGAAATTTAGTAATTTGAGATAGTAGCTCAGAAATCATTTGAAATTGGTTCCTGAGCAATTCTTTAGATATTTGAGACACTATTGGGGTCAACTTGCATATTTCCAATGGTCTCCAAACTGGATCTCCATATTAGTTTTGTGTCAGTTTGTTAATTAAGGAGGATAGAAAATCGAGTCAACTATCCCAAGATTATCCTAATATCTATTGAATCGTCTTCTACAGATTTGTCCTGGTAAATTTGGATTTTAGTTAATTATCCAGTAAATGTGTAATTAGAAACAGATTGGTACTTTTAAATGCATATTATATGAATTATAATAAGAGCATTTCATTATGTGACTTTGTCATACACCTTGGCAATGATTTACCAATCTGTAAAATCTCTGTAAAAAAAAAATTCTACAGGCTTAGTAATTGGTGAGAAAAAACCTTCCAATAACCCCAGCAGGGGTACAATATATCTGTAAAAAAACCTGTTTGATAATTACGTAGGATCCAAATTGCAACAGAAATGGAATTGGAAGCAATTCTCAGTACTTAAGTATTGAGATGTAAAAATAAAGGTCATAGAACATAATGTGCGATGGGTTGCACTTTGCAACATAATAATTTCATATCTAAACTTAGAAATGAAATATGCATGTGTATAGAAGTACGCCTGCATGTGTAAATTGTGTAGATATATAAAATGAATGCATGTTAGAAAATATTTCTTTATAATAAAACTCTATACTAAACAAATTTTAGTTCACATAAGCAAAATAATAGTATATCGTATTTTTTTCTATTTATTGATTTATTTAGACAGTTTATATAAATTGCTACTGCACTTAAACTCATTTGTATCAAACCGACATGCATCCAAGTATTATAATTATACTTTATTTATACTATTAGTACAAGAAAAAATACACAGTACAATACAACTAATAGACAAGATTTTACAAACAAATACAGGAGGAAATTAGGGTCATATTGCCTTGAGAATGTACAATCTAGAGAAGGATAGGATCCAATTACAGTTTTTTTTTTTTCAATTTGACAATTTTTATTTTGTCAGAGAACATGTTGGGGTACAGAAAGGAAAAAGGGGAGGGTATGCAGTTGAGGTACAATACTTCCAGATACATCTTATACATTCGGGAACAAGGCCAGGTTTTCAACTTTGTGGGAGTACCTCCCCCACTTTTGTGACCATGATCATGTACCTTGTCCGGCTTGTCTGACCCTCATAACCTTGCGTTGTATGTGGGGTTGGGTAAGGGGGGATGGGGGAAACAGGGGTTCGGGCAGTAGGAGAAGAGATGGGGGAGCAGGCTGCAAGAGCTCTGTATCACTCCATTTCTCCGCCTTGGTTGTCATACTTTGCTTGGTTCCTGCCTCTTGTCCCCTGGATAACTATGTACAGTGTGGGTGATTGTTCCGCATTTGCCTATTGAGTTATTTGTCTTCAGCTGGGTTTATCTCAATGCCTGTTTTCGAACCTTGTTGGTAGGGTTTGTGGCCTCTCTGCGCCTGAGCGGTTAGGTAGTATGTGTGGTACTTTTTATTCTTCTTGGGTATATGGATATAGTTTTTTTTTTTCTTTCTTCCCCTCCACTCTCGTTAGTGTTCAAGCCCCTCCCCCTCCTCAACCTTCCTCAGGTATGCCTCCCATATTCGCCTGGCGTCCCTTATGTGGTGTGATGGGCGCATCAGCTGGCTAGTCTTCGTTTCATATGTTAGGTTTAGGGAGATCTGTTGGATAAGGCTAGATCTCTCCGGTGGCTTTGGTTGTTTCCACCCTCTGGCTATTAATAGGTTGGCAGCTATCAGTATGTGGTATGTTAGGCTAGCATGTGCTTTTGGGAGTGGGTCAAGGGATATGAAAAGTAGAGCAGTTTCTGGTTTCAGATTGTTTCCTGAGTTCAGTGCCCCCTTTAGCATCCCTTCAACTGTCCTCCAGTATCCCCTGATGGTCGCACAGGTCCACCAAATGTGGAACATTGTGCCCTCCTCTTGTAAACATCTCCAGCAGAGCCGCGAGGTGTTGGGGTATATGGTTGCCAGTCTGGTTGGCACTAAATACCACCTATATTGGATCTTGCGCATTAGCTCTAGGTGGGATGCGCATCTGGATCTGCCTTTATGGGCTATAAAAGCCTGATTCCATTGTTCCTTTGAGAAAGTTGTATTTAGGTCCCTATGCCATGCCTCTATGAATTTGTCTAGCTGTGGTGGTGTCTGCTGAGTTGGGTTATTGAGTGTTGCATACATCAGGGAGAGCGTTTTTTTAGGCATTGTCCTAGATTCGCACGCTTTCTCTATGTGTTGCGCATATGTCTGGGTTGTCAGGGCAGTGGAGTCCGTTAGTATTCCTCTTAGCTGCAGATAGGAAAATATTGCTCTTTGTGGCAGGTCGTAGCTGTGTTGTAAGTCGGGGAATTGTCTCATTGTCCCTTGATTATAGAGGTGTCTAACTAGCGTGCACCCTCGCTCAGCCCATATGCGATGGTCAAATGTGGGGTTTGCCAGGTGTATGCAGTATATTGGAGTGGTCAGCGCCCATTTCTCTGTGTAACCTAGCTGGGGTTTGATCGTATCCCAATTACGTAGTAAGGTTTTTGTGGTAGCGGGTGTGTCTGGGGCTATAAGTCGGTGTTCGTGGGGAACCCAGAATAAGTGGCTAAGACCCTTGGGGCAAGCCCACGTTGATTCCATCTCCACCCACTGTGGTGGGTTTTGGGCTGTGTGCGCCTGTAGTGCGGTGGTCAACAGTGCAGCCCTATAATATGTTGTCACCTCGGGTAGGCCTAGCCCTCCCTGCGCTAGGGGTTTGGAAAGTATGCGGGTGGCCACTCTAACTTTCTTGTATGCCCACACGAAACTAGTGAGAGATCGATGTAGGCGTTTCAAGTATGTGTTGGGGATATGGATCTGTAGCGTTCTAGTTAGGTATAGGAATTTCGGCAACAGCATCATCTTCACCGCCGCCAGTCTCCCCACCCAGGACATGAACTTGCTATCCCAATTCTTTAAGGTGGCATTAAATTCGTCTATTAACCTCCCGTAGTTTAGGTGAAAGAGTCTCTCGGGGTCCTTTGGGATCTTCAGACCTAAGAAGGTAAGGTAGTCCTCTCTCCAGTCTAGTGGGAATGAGTTTTTTAAATTTGCTATGGTGTTGCGTGCTATCCCGATTCCCATTGCTTGTGTTTTGGTTACATTAAGTTTGTAGTATGATTGTTCCCCGTAGATTTCTATTTCCCTCAACAGGTTTGGGAGCGACAGATGTGGTTGTGTTAGCGTCAGCAGGATGTCGTCCGCGAAGAGGTTTGCCTTGTATTCCCTCTTCCCTATCTCCAGGCCGTGTATTGTGGGGTTTTCTCTAATTTTGATCGCTAACGGCTCTAGCGCCAACACATAAAGCAGCGGGGACAGAGGGCATCCCTGTCTCGTGCCGTTTGTGAGTCGGAACGGCTCCGACAGGAACCCCGCGTTCAGTACTCGTGCTGCGGGTTGGCTATATAGAGCACTAACGGCTGCCACAAAGCCACAAGGGATGTCAAACCTACCCAATACCTCCTGAAGGAACCCCCAGTGTAGACGATCGAAGGCTTTTTCGGCGTCGAGGGAGACAAGAAGTCCCCCCCGGTGCCGGCCCTGTAGGTAGTGGAGGATGTTAATAACTTTCCTGGTGTTGTCCGACCCCTGTCTCCCCTTTATGAAACCCACCTGGTCATCATGTATTATGGTCGGGAGGATTACACTCAGTCTGTTGGCATATAATTTGGCGTACAGTTTTGCGTCCGTGTTGAGGAGGGAAATTGGTCGGAAGTTCTGTGGGATTGTCGGGGTTTTGTTGGGTTTTGGGAGCGTAACTATGTGAGCCGACAGTGTTTCTTTGGGGAGTTCCCCCTTTTGGGTTGCCTCTGTGAATAATCTGGCTAAGTATGGTGCGAGTGTGGTGTTAAATTTCTTGTAGTATTGATTGTCAAATCCGTCTGGTCCTGGGGATTTCCCTGTTGGGAGGCCTTTAATTAGCTCCTCAACCTCTAGAACTGTTATTGGTTTTGTAAGGTCTAGCTGTTGTTGTGGCGTGATCTTGGGTATTCTCACTCCATCTAGGTACTCTCTTATGCTTGTGGTCGTCGGATGTCTGACCTGTGTGTCCTGTTGAATATTATAGAGTGTTGAGTAGTATGAAGCGAATACCTCACTTATGCCTTTTGGGGTACGTATTTGTGTTCCTGCTTGGTCCGTGACGTAGGATATTTTTTGGTGTGCCTGTCTAGATTTTATTCTTTGTGCCAGCAATTTGCTTGCCTTATTCCCTTGCACGTAATGGTTTATCTTGAGCTTCTGCATGTGTGCGCTGAGTGTCTCAAGTGCGTGTTGGTACATAAGGCGTGTGAGCTGGGTTATTTTGTGTCTTGTCTCTGGTGTTGGGGTGTGTTGGTTAAGTCTGTTTAAGTTATACAGCTCTGCCTGCCATTTTCTGAGTTGTGTCTGTTGTGTCCTTTTCACATAGGCTGCCCTTCTGATCAATAGGCCTCTTGTCACTGTCTTGTGTGCTAGCCATAAGGTGGAGTCTGAGACATCCCCCGTGTCATTATTATCGAAGTATGTTTGGAGGTCTTCCTTTAGAGTTTGTGCGTATCCCTCGTCCCTTAACAGTGAATTGTTTATTTTCCACGGGCTGCGGTGTTTAAAGTCGTAGATATTTTTTAGTTCTATAGTTACTGGTGCGTGGTCTGACCACGTAATCTGCTGTATATCGCTATCAACTAGTTGGTCTAGGGCCGATCCCGCTAAGAGAAACCCATCTATTTTGGAGTAAGAGTTGTGCACTGCTGAAAAATGGGTATACGCCCTTTCTGTAGGGTGCGTGACTCTCCAGGCGTCATAGAAATGTTGGGCATGGAGTAGTTTTGCTATGGCTCTACATTGTCTCTTCAGGGGGCGGTGGTGCTTGCTACGTGCATGTAGGGTGGTGTCCGTAAGCGGGTCGAAAATGTGGTTGAAGTCCCCTCCTATAATCGTGATGCCCTTTTGGGTTTTGGCTGTCTGGGTTAAAATTTTGTGCAAGAAATTCCTTTGATTAGTATTTGGGGAGTACATGTTCACTATGGTGTATAGCATATCGTTAAACAATCCCACGAGTATGATATATCTACCAGTCGGATCTATGTCTACAGTCTGCAGTGTGAAAGAGACCGTTTTGCTGATGAGGATGGATACTCCCCTAGCTTTAGTGGGTGCCGTGGCGTGATACTGGTGTGGAAAATCTTTGGTTAATATTGCTGGGTAGTCGTTGTGCCTAAAATGGGTTTCCTGGAGGCATAGTATGTCTATACCCATATGTCTAACCACTCTAGTTAGAAGGTGGCGTTTTACCGGAGCATTGAGGCCCCTAACATTGAAGGTACAGAGCTTCACGGTGGTCTGTGAGGTTGGTGTCTCTCATACCTATGGAATTGGTCAATGTATGTGGGGGTCGCTGCCCTCCCCAGCTCTATCGAGCGGAGCAGTGAGTCCCTCTGTATGTTCATTATTGTGCCAGCCTGGCCTGCGGAACAATCTGAGTACCGGTTGTCATTAGGTATTTGGGATATTTCTTTGGTGGCTGGGGTCGAGTCACCCACTAACCCTTTCCCCGCCTCGTGGGTAAAGCGTTGGACTGATGAGGTACATGCAATACATAGAACAACATATAACAAAACATTAACATCAACAAAAGTATTTACAGGGGTATTCCTAAGGAATATACGTGCCATAAATTTGGCGTGGCACTGCGTTGTCGTGCCTTGGGGGTAGAGGCGGAAGGCCTCACGTCCTATGGGAGCTTTCTCCCTTTACAGCTATTACTTATGTGTATGTTGGGATGTCCCAACTAGTATTCTTAGCCCTGCTGGTCGAGCTGCAGTATTGTCTATGCTTGTGTAGTGATGAGTTATCTACTTATATATTTTTTTTTTTTTCATTTAAGCTAGGTGTGGGTGAAGGTTGGCATGCGGCTGCCCCACCGGCAATCTATTTGTCTTTGGGTGAGTGAGTCTAGCTGGAGATACTCGCTTCTATGTGAGTGATGGCGGGGTTTTTTTTTTTTTGTATAGATATTATGTGGGTAGTGTTTTTGTGGGACCCCAGCTCGTATAATAAAGCGAGGCCCCCCACCTATTACTATGCCCTATCGTGAGCATTGCAATTGCTCAGTGTAGTTGGTGTATCATTGTACGTTACCCTGCCCCTGGGGTTGATAGTCCATCACCCTGTGGTGCCGTAAGGCCTGCACACAGTCTTATATGTTTCATCTCCGCTTCGCCTTTTTCCAGTCCGGTGAGGCTCTGTTGCCGCTTCTTCCTTGCTCAGCCATCTGTGTGGATGCAATGTTCCAGTCCCTTAGGATACGGTGGCCTTCCTCCGGGGATCCTATCGTTGTGGTCTTCCCGTCCCGCATCACCAGGAGCTTGGTGGGGAATCCCCATCGGTATGGGAGATGGTTGTCTCGGAGCAGAATGGTTATATCCCTGAAGTCGCGCCGTCTCTTTAAGGTGTATGAGGATATGTCTGAGTAAATGGTTGTACCTCTGTATTGTGCAGGCATTTCCTTCCGTTTTCTGTTTGCATTCAAGATAACTTCTTTAGCGTGGAAATAATGCATTCTGAGTAAGGTATCTCTCGGCGTATCTGGGGGTAAGAATTTAGGTCTGGCGGTCCTGTGAATCCTGTCTAGCAGGAGCAGGTCAATTGGTAAATCTGGAGCAAGTGCTTTTAGTAGGCCCGTGACATGGGCGTTGAGGTCTTCATTTTTAACCGTTTCTGGTATCCCCCTTATGCGGAGGTTGTTGCGGCGTGCCCTGTCTTCCATATCTGCTATCTTAAGATCTTGGTCATTTAGTCGTGCGGCCAGGCCGTCAACGGTTTCTGCAAGTGCGTTGTGGGCTTCTGCCATTTCTGTGATTTGTTCCTCCGTCCGCGCTGTGCGCTGGCCTATATCTTGAAGTTCTTTTCTTAGGGCTGTCATAGCACTGTCCATTTTTCCCACTATTTTGTCTGACATTTCGTCCAGCAGTTTCCTTAGGGAGCTGTGTGTCAGCGGGTTGTCGATTTCCCCTTGCTGGGAGTCTGCATCATGCTCCTCACCTGCGCCATCTTGGGCCTGCTCGGACTGCTGTGGAGTTTTCCCCTGTCCCGTCCTGGAGGCGAAGAAATTCGATTTTTCTCCCTTGTCTCCTGCTCGTTTGCCTTTGGGGTGAGACATTATGGGTCCGGGCTGGTCCCAAGTATATTTTTCGGGCTTTAATTGCTCCTTTTTAGCTGTCGCGGCACGGAGCTCTGATTACATGCGTCTGCTCCGGTCCGCGTTCAGGACACGCCCCCCTCCAATTACAGTTTTTTGGAGTATTGTATTTCATGCATATGGTTGTTGCACATTAGTTACCTGTTTCATAGGTGTGTATATTTCGACCACTAATTGAACAATTACCTTCAGATCCTTAAAAACCTCGCTATATTTCTTAAGACTTTGCCGGCACTCAAGGCTGCCAGAACCACACAGTTCCTGGCCTATCAGGAGTCCCAGTGGGACTTCAAATACCTTGTAGTGCAAACCGAGCGGTGATTGCAGGTGGTGAGGGCCAATCCTCAATTAACACATTGCAGCACTTAGTGAAAGTTGTGACGAGACCAATCTCGCCACATTGCACTGGAGAAGCCTGGTTGCTCGCCTGCTGCCTCTGGACTATGGCCCCCTGTTAAAAGACATCTTTTTTACCTGCAGAAAAGCTTCATTCGTGCTTTTCTGCCTGGGGTTCGGTAGATTTGTTTGAATGTGTTATACCTCAGATAGGAATCCCATGGAGCCCATTCGTATGAAACTGACTGTAAAGACTTTGGCTCCATGGCGATTAAACTGTATTCGTGTGGTCTGAGCGCCATTCACTTAATAATGTGCGCTCAGACCTGAGCTATCTGGGGATATGTTAAATGTATAGTTTTAATGTAAGGTGTCTTACCTGATGTATTTTAAAGTGTTTTACTGTCTTTGTGTCCCCATGTGCTCAATGGAGTCTGCCTCTATCCCTGGATAATTGGATTACTTTCCCCATTGTCCAGGATAGAGGGCTCTGTAAAACCTGTTTGAGCCAGATAGCCATGCTGCCAGCCAGGGTACAAAAGATACTTTTTACTAACTTTTGAACCCCTGGTCTGATTCATGCCATTTTTTAATATGTTGTTCCCCTGAATGGATTGATTGTGAATATGTAATGTTATGTGAATGTGATGTATGGTTTTAGAGTTATGAAAGTTGGGTAGAAAGTATGTTTTAACTGTATGTGTAATTGAATTTCCTCTCAGGATAAGGGGAGGGAATATGTGGGATGTAACTGTGATGTGATTGGTTGTTTTATACCTCCCTGTGGGCGGTCCTGTATTTGCAAGACTGTAATAAAAACCAGGCTGGGTGTGCCAGCACCTCAGACCACTGCTTGACCCTCAACACAGAGCCTTGTCTCGTTCTTGGGGGGATTCACTGTATGCTGTTAGAGACTGATTGCCAGGAGTGTAAGCTGATTGTCTGCTTTTCCTGTTCGTCTGCTAGCAGCTATTTGGGAGGTTCCAGTTCGGGAGTTGGAGTGCTATTTTGTATCCAGTTCAGGAGTTTGGTGTTCTGCAGTAGCTGTGCCTGTATCTCTGGAAAGGGGGCCGATAGCCCTTGTGTGCAAAACGGTCCATTACAAAAGTGATCTCAGATCACTTCCTCCCAGCACTTGTGAAAGGGATCCACACCAGAGTAAAGCAGCCAGCAGTAACTCAGCCCCTGAGCTTGACCTGCACCTGGCCAGCTTGGTCCCCACTTTTACCTCAGGGAAGCCACCCACATAGGTAGATATGCACAGAGCTGCAGAAGAAGTCTCCCCCTCATACGCACACTCTCCACAAACACAACAGCACTGACAATCCACATACATTCACACAATCCCACAAGCAGCCTCGCATGAAATTTGACAAGCAGCCCTACACATATACACACCATGTGATATATCATCCACACACATAACACAAGTAGAATACACGCCTGAATTAAAAAACAAAATAGAACTGACATGCCAAGGGACTTCAAGATCTTGTTTTGACATGGTACTACTAAAAGGTTGCCTACCCCTGCTCTAGTGTTACCTCACCTGACCCCTAGCTCAATAGTATCTCCCACTACCACTACTATAAACTAAATTTCCATAATCCCTATCCTAACACCAATAAATCACAGCCTAGCTTAATTCCTAATTCACAAGTGATAGCTGGCCTATTGCATCCTCCATCATTTTCAGCCACACTCTAGCAGATATGGAACTACGAAAATTGCAGTCCACAGCATGTAGCTTCTTATAGACCCAATAGAAAATGGAACTGTAATGCAGTCAATACAGTGGGCAAGTAAGTGACATAGATATTGTAATTTCCATTTAACCTCTTCCTCTGACCAGGACTCTGAGACTCAGGTCCTCAGTGGGGGCCTCCCTGTTGACCCCACTGACAGTGCATCATGGTGGGGACTCTCTGTTGACCCCACTGACAGTGCATTATGGGTGGACTCTCTGTTAACCCCATTGACAGTGCATTATGGGGGGACTCCCTGTTGACCCCGCTGACAGTGCATTATGGCAGGCTTGTCTGTGGCGTTCCCTGATATGGTGCTTGAGTGCCTGTTAATGCAATCACAAACTAGATGTTCAAGGATGCTTCAGAATCACAGCAGCAATCCTTTATTCACATCAATTTATTGGTGATAATGTTTCAACGTAATACTTTATGATTGCTGTACTAACAACATTCTTTGTCATTTTATTCAAGATGAATTTACAATTTTAAGCCAAAATAGCCTAGCTGGACAAATTCAGATGTGATTCTAGCTGGATTCATTTGACTTAAATTTAAGGTTCACTATGATTTCCCAACAATTCCCATTTAATGAATAACCCTGACACTTTTAGAATACTGACATCTATAGAGGATACCTACTGTGTTTGTTATGAAGGAGGGTATTCCTTTGATGCATATGTCTTGAATGCATGCAGTTCTCATATGATTAACATTGCCTAGTAAATGGTGGAAATGTGTTTAGAAATGGTTTATAACATTGAATTAATTAGTAAAGGAACATTTTTATTTTTTTTAAATGTATCCCATTTCCCCCATACGCTGAGAACTTAATTGGATCTGCAACTGTTGTAATAAAATTACAAGTTGTAAAAATTGAAATAAATATGTGTTTGATAGTACGAGTTGCATTATCAAAATGTAGCATTAAATTGTAAATTAATGTTAAACTAATTAAAAATACTAAACACAAACTGGTGCCTGGTTTGGATAAAAGAATGCATCTGTATATAAGGCAGAAAAAGTATGAGCACGTATGGTGTGCTAGACTGCTCTGGTCCAATGAGTGTATATATAAAAAGTCACAAGAATTATGTGCCTGAAGATTCCAATGGTGACTGCACCACTTTCAATATGTTTGACCACTTTTCACAGCACAGCACATTTTATACATAACTTGCATAGTGTCTCACTGTTGTGTGTTTCCAGTAAGACTATATCAGGAAGATGGAAAGTGTATTTATAGTATTTAGGTGTCTCGTTTAGAGTTGAGCGACCCCGAACTGCAAAGTTCGGGTTCATACCGAACATTAGGTTTTTTGGACCCCGGACCCGAACACGGACATATCACTGTATGTTCGGGTTGGAGTTTGGTGTTTGGCGATTTAATGGCGCGTTTTCAAAGGCTGCAGGGCAGCCAATCAACAAGCGTTTTGACTCGACAGCCTACTAATGGCATGGCTGTGATTGACATTGCTTACCTAGATTTCAGTAAGGCTTTTGACACTGTTGCACATAGAAGGCTTATCAATAAACTGCAATCTTTAAGTTTGGATTCCAATATTGTTTAATGGGTAAGGCAGTGGCTGAGTGACAGGCAACAGAGGGTTGTAGTTAATGGAATATATTCGAAGCTTGGACTTGTCACCAGTGGGGTACCTCAGGGATCTGTACTTGGACCCATTCTCTTTAATATTTTTATTAGTGATATTGCAGAAGGTCTTGATGGTAAGGTATGTGTTTTTCCTGATGATACTAAGATATGTAACAGGGTTGATGTTCCAGGAGGGATAAGTCAAATGGCAAATGATTTAGGTAAACTAGAAAAATGGTCAGAATTGTGGCAACTGACATTTAATATGAATAAGTGAAAAGATAATGCATCTTGGATGTAAAAACCCAAGGGCGAGTACAGAATATTTGATAGAGTCCTAACCTCAACATATGAGGACAGGGATTTAGGGGTGATTATTTCTGATGACTTAAAGGTAGGCAGACAATGTAATAGAGCAGCAGGAAATGCTAGCAGAATGCTTGGTTGTATAGGGAGAGGTATTAGCAGTAGAAAGAGGGAAGTGCTCATGCCATTGTACAGAACACTGGTAAGACCTCACTTGGAGTATTGTACACAGTACTGGAGACCGTATCTTCAGAAGGATATTGATATCTTAGAGAGGGTTCAGAGAAGGGCTACTAAACTGGTTCATGGATTGCGGGATAAAACTTACCAGGAAAGGTTAAAGGATCTTAACATGTATAGCTTGGAGGAAAGACGAGACAGGGGGGATATGATAGAAACATTTAAATACATAAAGGGAATCAACACAGTAAAGGAGGAGACTATATTTAAAAGAAGAAAAACTACCACAACAAGAGGACATGGTCTTAAATTAGAGGGACAAAGGTTTAAAAATAATATCAGGAAGTATCACTTTACTGAGAGGGTAGTGGATGCATGGAATAGACTTCCAGCTGAAGTGGTAGAGGTTAACACAGTAAAGGAGTTTAAGCATGCGTGGGATAGGCTCTAATTAAAGTATTTAGAAAATTGGGCAGACTAGATGGGCCGAATGGTTCTTATCTGCCGTCACATTCTATGTTTCTATGATTGGCCAGTGCAGCATGTGACCCAGCCTCTATATATAAGCTGGAGTCGCGTAGCGCCGAACGCACATGCGGTCTTCTTAGTGTAGGGAGAGGATGCTGCCGATGATAGGGACAGCTTAGGAAAGAATTCTGCAAACTAGTACATTAGTGGGGTGGGGTGCACTTCATATCTGAGTCAAATAGAAGCTTCAAATACCGCAGTTACATCGGAGTTTTAAAAAGTCAAATTTTTTTGGTGCTAAATAGTACATTAGTGGGGTACACTTCATATCTGAGAGTCAAATAGAATCGTCAAATACTGCTGTCACATTGCAGTTTTAAAACTTAAAATTATTTGGGTGCTAAACTGCTAAATAGTATTTTAGTGGGGTGCACTTCATATCTGAGAGTCAAATATAAGCGTCTAATCGTGTGCTTCCAGCGCACTTGTAAAAATTCTAATTTTCTGGGTACTAATCTGCTAAATAGTACATTTGCGGACTGTACTTCATATCTGAGAGTCAAATAGAAGCGTCTAAAAGTGTGCTTACGGCACAGTGGTAAACATTCTTATTTTTTTATTGGTGCTAATCTGCTAAATAGTACATTTTGGGGCTTGCTCTTCATATCTGAGAGTCATATAGAAGCATCTAATACTGCGGTTACAGCGCAATTGTAAACATTCTAATTGTATTTTCCAGGTGCTAATCTGCTAAATAGTACATTTGCGGCCTGCAGTGCATTTCTTGCAGTCCAATAAACTAAAAAAAAATTAAATTGTTGACTGTTGGCAGTTACATTGTCGCCTGACATAAAACATCTGTTAGTTTGGTGGGTGAATGCAAAGAATGAGGAGAGCGTCAAATAAGGGACGTGGCCCTGGTCGTGGTGCTTCTGGTGTTGGTGGAATCCCTGTTGCAAGGAGAGGACGTGGTCAATCTGTGCCAGCTACATGCACAAGTGAAACACCTTCCTCATGTGCGAATACGTGACAGAACCTTCAGCGTTATTTGGTAGGCCCGAATACCGCTCTATGAATGGTGAGGCCAGAACAAGTACAGGTGATAGTAGATTGGATGGCTGACAGTGCCTCCAGTTCCTGCACATTGCCTCCCATGGGTGCCCTGCTGAAAGCTCAGAGTTGGCACCTGCAGCCCATGGCCATGTGTCTATCACCTCACCCCCTTGTAAATCACCTGAGCAGTCTGAGCCACAAGTCATGCAGCAGTCTCTTATGCTTTTTTGATGACTCTGCTGGTGGGGTTTCCATGGGCCATCCACCTAGCCCTGACCCAGAAGTGGAAGGGATTGAGTGCACTGATGCACAACCACTTATGTGTGAGGATGTAGACATGCAAGGACCACCGCAGCACGTCTCTGATGATGACGAAACAGAGGTGCCAACTGTTGTGGCTTTCGGCAGTGTGCAGACCGTCAAGAAGGGCAGGGTTGAGGAGTTGGTAGAAGATGATGTGGAGGATGACGAGGTCCTAGACCCCACATGAAATGAAGGTCCTGAGATTGACCTGTGCAGTTTGGAGGAAGAGGCAGTGGTCACACAGAGGCACCAGCACAGCATTAAGAGGCAGCAGGGTGCAAAAGCGGAGCGGCCGTCCCCTAGATGGTACGTCTGTTACTGCCCACCGCACCCAGGGACCGAGCACACCAAAGCCAGCTCCAAGGAGTTCCCCGGCGTGGCAGTTCTTCAGACAATGTGCTGACGACAAGACACGGGTGGTTTACACGCTGTGCAATTAGAGCCTGAAGCGAAGCATAAACGTGCTAAACGTGAGCAAAATCTGCATGACCAGGCATCTACATGCAAAGCACGAGCTGCAGTGGAGTAAGCACATCAAAAAACCAAGAAAGGTCTCAGGCTCCTCCTGCTTCCTCTTGCTGCTGCTGTCTCGGCCTCTTCCTCCACCTCTGGAGTGACAGTGGCACCTGCCACCCCGCAAACAGAGGATGTGGCAGCAACACCACCACGTCCGCCACCGTCCCCAAGCATCTCCACACTGTCCCATGGAAGCGTGGTTCCCAGCCGCCACTACTTTTCCAGGTGAGCCATCCCTTCCCTGCACAACCAATTGGCAGACAAAATCATGTGTGCACTGCGCAACTCCATCAGTGGCAAGGTCCACATAACCACAGATACATGGACCAGTAAGCACGGGCAGGGACGCTATATCTCCCTAACTGCATACTGGGCAAATATAGTGGCGGATGGGCCTGATGCGGATAGCAGTTTGGCACATTTCCTTCCGCCACAGAGGATTGCAGGGCATTTCTCTTTGCCTCCTGTCGCCTCCTACTCCGCTTCCTCCTCCTCTACCACCACCTCATCCGAGCAGCGTAACACCTTCACCACCAACTTCAGCACAGCCAGGGAGAAACAACAGCAGGCTGTTTTAAAACTGATATGTTTGGGGGAAAACCCCACACCACGTAGGAGCTGTGGACGGGCATGGAACAACAGACCAATGAGTGGTTGTTGCCAATGAGTCTCAAGTCCGGCCTGGTGGTGTGCGATAATGGGTGAAATCTCGTAGCAGCTCTGGGCCTAGCCGGTTTGCCGCACATCCCTTGCCTGGCGCATGTGCTGAATTTGGTGGTGCAGAAATTCCTGAAAAACTACCCAGATATATCAGAGCTGCTGCAGAAAGTGTGGGCCGTCTGTGTGCGCTTTCGGCGCTCTCACCCTGCTGCTACTCGCCTGTCTGTGCTGCAGCGTAACTTCGGCCTTCCCGCTCACCGCCTCATATGCGACGTGTCCACAAGGTGGAACTCCACCTCGCACATGCTGGAGAGACTGTGCGAGCAGCAGCAGGCAATAGTGGAGTTTCAGATGCAGCACGCACGGGTCAGTCGGTCTGCGGAACAGCACCACTTCACCACCAATGAGTGGGCCTCCATGCGAGACCTGTGTGCCATTTTGCACTGTTTTGAGTACTCCACCAACGCTGTTCTCAGCCTTACTATCCTGCTTCTATGTCTGAAAAAACGCTGCGGGATATGATGGAAGAGCAAGTGGCACAGGAGGAAGAGGAGGAGGAGGGGTCATTTCCATGGTTATCAGGCCCTCATCAGGCCAGTCATTCACAAGTGGCTTGGAGGGTGGGTTCCTGCACCAGCATGGGCCAGGTACACAATTGTCCAGCCAGAGCACAGTTCTGGAGGATAAGGAGGAGGATGATGAGGATGAGGAGGAACCGTGTAACAGCAGGGTGGCACCCAACGCAGCTTGTGGGCATCACTGGAGCATGGCTGGGGGGATACGGAGGACACAGACGATACACCTCCCACAGAGGACAGCAGGGTAAGCATGGCCGAAATTTGGAAAAGTTTGTCAGCATGCCACAACAACTCGCACAACCATCTGATATGGAATGTCTTAGCAGGAGGCAGCATTTCAGCAACATGGTGGAACAGTACTTGTACGCCTACAGGTACTGACTGATGGGTCTGCCCCATTCAACTTCTGGGTCTCCAAATTGGGCACATGGCCTGAGCTTGCCCTTTATGCCTTGGAGGTGCAGGCCTGCCCTGCAGCCAGTGTATTGTCTAAACGTGTGTTTAGCACGGCAGGGGGCGTTATCACAGACAAGCGCAGCCGCCTGTCCACAGCCAACGTGGACAAGCTCACATTTATTAAAATGAACCAGGCATGGATCCCACCAGACTTGTCTGTATCTTGTGCAGAATAGACATTTATACCGGCCTCACCCAGCCATTGTTATACTCAAGTGCACTTATTCTTTGTTTTCTTATTTTATATGTCCCAATATTTTGGGGGCTACCTCAATAAAAAAACAAACAAAAAAAAATAAAATAAAAAACAGTGTTGGCTACCTCCTCCTCCTCCACCGCTGCTTCCACCTACACCTCCACGGTCACCGCCTCCTCAACCTATGGGTCACTTAGTATTAACTATGTACACATTAGCAGAGGCTTGTGAAGACCTTTTCTCCATGCATCAGGAGTTGAGCATTTCTCCATGCATCAGGACTGCAAGAAATGCAGGCCGCAAATGTTTCTTTTTTTTGTATGTCCCAATATTTTGTGGGCTACCACAATGAAAAAAACAAGCCTACTCCTCCTATGGGTCACTTAGTATAAACTAGGTACACATTAGCAGAGGCTTGTGAAGGCCTTTTCTCCATGCATCAGAAGTTGAGCTCAGTTTGAACAATGAAAGAGAATACCCTGCACTCCAACCCCCTCTCAAATGGATAATTCTGGTGATCCTCCTGACAGCCATGCTAGATTTTGATTTATGTTCTTCAAAAGCTAAAATGGAAGATTACATCTAGTGGTATTTTATGGCTCAGCTGTATTTTTAATTTTTATGTTATTTTAAGTGATTTCCCTATCCACATTTGTTTGCAGGGCACTTGTCCTACTCTTACCCCCAACTTACTTCTTTTTTTTGCAGCTCTCTAGCCCTTTCCAGGAGTTTTTTAGAGGCATTTTTGTGCCCAAAAGTTCGGGTCACCATCGACTTCAATGGGGTTCGGGTTTAAGTTCGGGGTCAAGTTCGAGCCCGAACCCGGACTTTTTTTCAAAGTTCGGCCGAACCCGCCGGACCCGAACATCCAGGTGTCCGCTCAACTCTAGTCTCGTTACATGTGCAATGGTCAGAAGCAATGTGTGAGTCTAAGTTAGGAAGCTACATGCAGCATATAGATGTATTAACCCGGGATGTCAGAATACCGGTGTGTACATTTCATTGTAAAGTATGTAAACTGTGTAGTCGAGTGTTTTATTAAGGTTTGTACATTTTGTAGTACAGTGTGTGGATGTGCGTTTACTAGTTACAGTACAGTCAGCTTTTAGAGAAATATAGTGACACACTTTTCCACGCGCTTCAAGTAGAAAACCTCAAAACCTACCAAGATCTTTGGTTCACGATCAGGCTCCGTATCCACCAAGGAGATTAAATGCCCTGATGATGCATTATTTCTCTTAATTTACTCAAATTCAACAAAAAACTCACTTACCCAGATCTGAGGGTAATAGAATAGAAAATACCCTGTCTATCATTCAAAAACAAATTACAATTCACCTTCCTGTCTGTAACAGAAATAATCTTGATGATTTAGAGTATAGAAGCAGACTAAATAACGTTTATTTAATCTGCATTGCTGAATCTGTCATGCCCTATGGACTTCTCTCCATGCTGAAGAAATGGCTCACTGAATCTCTGACTCTTCCCAGGCCTAGTGAGAGTCTACTAAATAAATAAACACGCACTGGGCTCTAAACACAAACCATCCCGCAAGAGGCCAAGACTACTCATTGCCAAATTAATTAACTTTGCAGCCAAGCAGGTAATTCTCTTATCACACAAAGAAATAGCTCATATTCCAGTCTCACTAAATTAAAATTTGTCAAGTCTACTCCAACCAAATTTAAGAGAGGTCAATACATCACCCCAATCTCTACTGGATAAACATATCAAATTCACACTAATCTGCTCCTCATTCTTCAAATTCCCCCACCAGGGGCTGACAGCATTCTTGAAGACAGCAAAAAATAAGTAAAAAAATTCTATATAGTGGTGTGTGGAGTGTAAACTAAATGTATGTTACATAGGTGTGTATGCAAGTGTAGGTAAGTGCAAAGAACGTGTGCATTCAATGACTATCCTCCATGGCCAAAGTTAAGAAGAAGGGAAGTGGGAATAAAACGTATATCTCATTTTATAACTGATTAAAATATATATATATATATATATATATATATATATATATATATATATATATATATATATATATATATATATATATATATATATATATATTATCAAGAACTACCAAGTCCTAATAGCCAACCAGTAATCAACCTCATGTCGATGATTTGCATTAACGATGAAACAGCTGTCCATGAGTGGTACCCTGGCTTTGCATCTTTTCCTAAATTGTGTTTCAAAGCTGTTGTATACAGCAAACACAGACTCAAAGAAATCCATGTTTAAAATGGAATGAGGCAAAAATGTGATTCTTTGTTAAACTAATTTGCATATGCCCACCCAGAATCCTTTGCGGTAGTAACATCACTGCAGATTTGGGATTTCTGTGTCAAAAGCACGTCTTATGGCTTGACTGGTGTGCAGATTTAACATTGTATTAACAATATATATATATATATATATATATATATATATATATATATACTTGTGCTCAGGGCACCAAAGCCATAAAGAGTGATAGTGAGAAAAGTTGTATTTACGGGAGTATATGTGAGTCGGTAGTGGTGTGCTGGAATCGACGTACCAGTAGGCCTGTAAAATAAAGAGGGTAAAAAGGAGAATGCCACACATGTATTATATTACAATCCACAACACAGTTACTGATTTACTTTGTCATATTTAGGAAGGCTTATCTAAGCTCTTGTATGGGTTGTGGAATGTAACGTGAATAGGCTGAGGACTTCCAGCATCCTGGCATTTTGATAAAATGTACAGGTATGTCCCTGCTTGATGAGGTGGATGCCGTACCTATTCTGAATGAGTGACCTGAATAATTAGTAGGTTTGAGACCAAGCCTCATTATTAATATTCTTACATATAGCACAAGTGTGGTGGTAGTAAGAACTGACCCCTGTAAGAATAGTAGTGGTTGCAATTGGTTAGTGTGTGGGGAGAGTAGATAATTATCCAATGTTTTAACTGGGCAATATTTGTTGTGTGCAAGGTAATAGAGTCTAAAATTAATTCACTCTCACCCACCACACACACACAATACAGGCTCAACACATTTATACACACTGCACTCCTCGCAAACACTTGATTCATCACGCATACACTAGTGACACACAGTAGAACCCATATACACATTATGTATACCCTACACACACTAGATTCCCTATAGACATACATTTCACCTCATACACACACACAACATTCCTGACACACATGGTACATCCCATATAAAAACTATATATAACCTACGTGCACACTGATCCCCTATAGACACACCATCTGGCACACACAATACATCCCATATACATACTTCGGAAACCCTCCGCACACAATAGTTCCCATGTAGACACACACTGCACCTACACAACATTCCTGATACACACAGACATCCTATGTACATACTACGTATACCCTATGCACATACTAGTTACACTTTAGACATACACTTCACCACCTTTACATGCAATATTCCAGACACACAAAGTAAATCCCATATACACATCATGTATAACTAATGCACACACTGATCCTCTAAAGACACTAAAGTACCCTTTAACACTTTAATACATATTAATAAGCATACAGCCATTCAAATTTTTACTTCTGCTGTTGCTATGTCTTATTATAGACAACAAACCATTATACTCTGACATGGCATCCTCTTCTTTGATCTAAGGGTTGTTTTGTTTTTCTTCAATAGGTTTTTTTTCATGCAGACTCTAGAATAATAATGCTAAGGGAACATACTTACCTCATGTACACAGCATTGCAACTGGAATAGATTATATTCTCATGTCCACACACTTGATCACCCGTGTGCAAAACCCTGGAAGAGGCACTATAGTGGTTTGTGACCAGGCTCTGGGACGAACCCTTATTCAGCCACCCATATCATAGATAATATCTATCCTTGTAGGTTGCCCAAATCCTCAATTGCTCAGTCTTTTGTAGCTTTCATAAATCAACATTTAAGATCGTCACACATAAATTAGGTTTCGCCCACTCTAGAAACTCCATAGTAGTCATAATAATAATAATAATAATAATTAGAATAGTCAATACAGTGGTATTATCTTTGGCCAAAGGCATACCCCATCAAGCCATTAATAAGTTGGCTGCCCACAAAGTATTTTGTAGAAAGTACTTTGCCCCACATCATTTGAATCCTGAAACATCATTACTTTCATCTCTACAATCCTAAATTCAGCCAAACCATTAACAATAAGCCTATCACCTGCATTTGTATGAATGAATAGTATTGATTATCAGCTAAATGAGGTGAACTGTGGGTATGATGAATGTGACAAGGTATGACACCAACACACAGAATTTAGGTTAGCAGTAGTAAACTGGACTGTAAGAAATGTATTACTGGGCCTCGGAGTGGCCAGACTTAACATAGATTAGAGAAAAGAAATGAGGTCAAATACAAGCATGTCATGTCAGGATAAGAGAGAGAGACAGCAAAAATGAGAAGTAGCCGGAGTTAGGTACACAGTATATTAATCAAACAGGTAAACAAGACAGGAAAGGGTTACAGATAAACAAATGCACTAAAGGGTAATCAGAACAGAAACCATGATAGGGTATAGCAAATATGACGAGGAGAGTTTAAATATTATTGTTCACCATGTGTTCATTGATTGGTCCATGCATGTGACCCCAAAACATTAGTAAATGGGGATGCCAAACTGGCGTGGAACAATAAGAGCTGGATGTGATGTAACACCCTCATTGCTCTTTTCAGATCATTTTCTGAATGCGAATAGCATTCTTTCCACTAGAATTTGGGCTGTGCAAACAGCTATTACGGTTGACATGCATGGCCCCTTCAGAGGTAACCGATTGGCACAAGGACCGGGTACAAATCACTATGTCACGACTGCTAGTGTGGTCCAACACACAGAAACTATGTAAACATATACATAGAAAAAGAAAGGAAATAAAAGGACAGAGCGTAAACTGGACCTTAGAATGGCTGGACTAATACGCTAGAGATAGAGAATGGTCAAAGGGAAAGCCGAGGTCAAGGAAGCCAGAAATACTCAAATACCGTTTAGACAAGCCAAAGTCAGGGGAACCAGAACTCGGAATAACCAGGGAAGAGCCAAGATCAGAATACCAGGAAATCAGAATCACAAGGATAAACGCACTCTCGGGAACCAGGAACAGGAAACCACGACAGGGCAAGGAACTGGAGTGAATTAGGGATTTAAATATCCCTCTCTGGGCTCTGATTGGTCAGAGGGTGACCTCTGACCCCAGAACGTGCGCATGCGTTGACATCGTGACGTCACGCGCACATCCGTATAAATTTGAGAGGCGGAGCTTGTGACGTGCGCCATCTTTAATTTGGCCAACGAGCAGGTAAGCTCGCTAGATTGGTGAGGTTGTGCCGGTCGGGCACGGCTGCGCCATGCTGCGGGCCGGGAACCGCAACACACTACAACGGAGATATCAAGTTGGGACCAAGCCTGAATCTCTTTGGAGTTTTCCAGCTTCAACCTTTTACTTTTAGACTGCTCAATATTCCACGTAATAAAATCTGTAGTTTTCTCTACATTGCATATTTGATAAATAAGGCAATGGCATTCAGTCACCTCAAACTTATCATTCCGCACACTTTCAAATTCATCCTTTTTTGGTATTCATATGGACCCTATCATACACTGCAAATGTTTCGTTCTCTTGCACATGGACTATGTTTGCACACAGCAAGCTAAGTAATCTTGTTTTTTTTTCTTAAATGCTGTGCATTTCTTCTCCCTTTGCCTCCAATGCCTTCTTGTTACCAAATCGTTCGAAGCGATCCCGTGGTATATGTTATAACAACTCAAAGGCAGAGAACTCATATCAAATTCCCTCACCTTTAATCTCTACAGTTTTTTAGCTGAATACTCTACAAATATCTATTTGCCTGTTTTTGAACAGTTTTTGAACTCTATTTGCAAGTAACTTTGACATGTTGATAAAGTGTCATAGTAGACGTGAAACGCATCCAGAGCCCTTCTAGGTTTGCATACCTTGCCTTTTTCACATATATTTTCCCCCGTTATCACAGGTACAGAGATGTGGGATCTTGTATTTCCTTAGTGTTTGGCATATCTATATCCGGATCCCTTGTTATATGAGGTCTGTCTTATCATTTTTGTACTATGTTGTACACTAGATTAATAAATCAAGTACTTTTAAAAAGAACTACACCTTTGGACTTGTCTGAATTTTTCTGTTAGTGCGGTCCACCTTGGACCTTTTGGAAGTCCTTATTTTGAGACGGTGATATCTAACTAGTTGTACTTTGCATTTGTCTTGGTACTGTTTGTTTTGTCTTCAAAGAAAATTATACAGCTTCACCAGCTTTCTTTAACAACATCCATTCATAATTAACAAAGACTATATGTGGCTGACCTCTAACTTGTCTTACTGGAGTCTTCACTTCCTGTGTGTGGTCTCATCTCTGATGTCACATCCTGCAGTGATAACAGAATGCAATACATTGACGGCAGAACACAATACTGTGTTTATTACTTTTCTGAACACGTTCACTAAATATTGTATGTCCAAGCATCATGGAGCTGGATTAACCATAAGACCCAGCAATTAATAATGCTTATAGGAACTTCAACCTGCAGTTTGAATACAAACAAAAATACATAATGCAAAATAAATTACTAATAAATTAGTGCTTTGAGGGTATGTTTCAGGTGAAATTCACCTGCATAGTTCTCTGTATGATAGAAACAAAATAAATTACATGGAATACATATTCCAGGACTAATGCTGCATTAACATATTATGTCACAGAGAATGAATTAGATTCAGTGAGTGAATCCCCATACTAATTAATGAAGATTGAGCTTTTATTCTTATAGAATATATTACTTTATCCAGGTCTGGATGACTTTCAAGTCACCTTGACATCCGTTTTAAATTCCATCACCCTTTTAGTCCTGTCCTGAATTTTTGTTGCAGTCTTCTTTCTTTTTTTGTCTTTTTTTAGGATGTGTCCGCCCCTCCTTCTGAGGGTCCCAGGACCCCTCCAGCAATCTTCCTCCTGCTGCTGTCTCATGCTGCGGAGCTCACTCGCTACTTTGATGCACCCACCTTCTGCGTTTCCACGGAAACGGCCTTTATTCTACCACGCGGTGAAGTTGCATGATGCTCCCGTAGCACAGTCTGCTTTCTCTCAGTCAGACTAGGGAGGGGGAAGTAAACTCTAATGAGGAAAAGGGGGGGTGGAGGGAATAAAGTATAAGGGGAACTAAGAGAAGGGAAGGGAGGGGAAGACAGAGTGTATTCAGAGTTGCTGCAGAACTAATGTTTAAAGTGTTACATGCACAGAAAATGTTGCAAGGTATTGGATTGTAAGCTCTATGGGCAAGATTCCAGCTACCGTCGTCTAGCATTCTATTTGTGGCAAACATGTATTGTAATTTCTCCACCGCATTGCTGCTAGCATACACTTATTCAATTAATAATATATTTTATGCATAAAACAGCACCATGTTATGCAAAGCAGTTCTACGGGAGACACAGACGCAGCATGACCACAATGATCAAACATCATGGTTTATGTAAGCCTATCCGAGAACATCCATAATGAGCTGATGCATAGAGAGTTCTCTCACATAGGGATCTATGCACTAAACTGTGATGTGCACTATGGCTGATCAATTGGGTAATCAATAGTCAATTCACATTAATTAGGTCCTAGAAGGTTTTATAACTGTTCACACAGGTAGTCCAATTGCAGATTTTCAGATTATCCTTGGTAGGCAATTGACTTACTATTGATAGATTGTAAGCTCTTTTGAGTAAGCCCTTCTACACCTCTTAGGAACTGCACTCAATCACACATCACTCTAATAAGCCATTGTGCAACTATACCTGGACCCAGCACCATGTTCCAGATATCATAAGCAGAAAATAAAAAGAGGGTTAGACACTCCAAGGTTCACCGCAACAATTCGACCTGTAAGGTCTTTATCAGGCTGCTAAAGACCTTATGGGTTGAAATGTTGCATTGAGACATTGGGTTTGAATACATTGCCTACTTGAACCTTGGAGTGTTTAAACCTATTTTTTTTATTTATTTTATTTTTTGTCAGCTATTTGTTGTAAGATATATCCTTCCTATAATTGTAAACCAATACTGAATATGTGGGCTCTATATAAATGCTAATAATAAGAATTAATAATAGTTTGAATCAATGGGATTAAAATGTTTCTCTTTAGGTAATTAAAATAATTGGAATATGCACATCGGAGATGCAGGACAAATCACTAGATTGAATGTAAATATTTAATTTAAAAATGACTTACCAGAAATTCACACCTGTGTTTAAATTGTGAGATTTACATAAACACATACCCCCAAAATACAGCTACCTATATTCAGCATTCTGGGAATGAGCCACGTGCAATTTGGGCTTCCCATTGGACCAGCAAATCCTTCATACTAATATAATACAATAATTATAAAGATATGAATATATCACGTTTGAATGGTCGCCGTGGTGTTAAACTCTTTCAATGCATATCAGCAAATTAAATTTGTACTCTAAATGTTACCAATTTGTGATGAAAAAAACAAAACAAAAGCATCCCCTTAAATTGACACTTAAAGCACAATTATTAATATTATTATTATTATTTATATAGCCCCAACATATTCTGCAGCGCTGTACAATTATAAAATGACCTCTGGATAAGGAAATCAGGACGAAGCTTCGGGCAGGGTGCCCTCCTCCTACACTATCAGATAAAGTGGCTTTTACCCCTGACTTTTACCTGGTGTTTGTAAGTTTCTGGCATGTTCCGGGAAGGATCCCGGAGGGCCTGGAGCAAGACAAACTGCTTAATATCAGTGACCCGCTGACTCAGATTTTTCCGATAGCTGATGACGCTTTGAATGAAGGAACACAGGTGGTGGATGCGCACCTATGTTGTACATGGGTCCAATGTACCACCTGCCTGTGTTGCAACGCCAATGTGGCCATCACATGGAGCGCCGAGAGGCGATTTATTACACACGGGACAGAAAGCTGGATGACCTGGAGGGCTGGTTGACAGTGCACTTTCAGAGTCTTTCTCCTCCTATGCCTCTTGGTGCCAGTACTGCCTGCTGTTCCCCAGTGGTTCTTTCAGGGTCTGTGGTTCCTCATCCTCCCAAGCTCGATACTGCTCAGGTAAGACTCCTTCCTTTTTTGTCTGACTTACCAATTTGTGCCCTCAATGCGGTTATCAACGTTTCAAGATGGAGGGCATTCATCTCCCAGGGATTTGCTCTATGTGGACATTCGATTTTCGTGTCTGGAACTGAGGGAAGCCTTTCTCACTGTGCGGATTCATTGCGACGACAGGCAATGTTCTGGTGGCTTGTCCGCATTCGCCAGTTTCCCTGCCTTCTGTTCAGCCTCGGCTCAATCCCATGGTGCTTCATCGCATTGTTAGTACCAGTCATGGCGGCTCTGAGAGCCTGGGGGACAAGGTGTATCATCTCTCTTGACAACATTTACCTGATGATACGGGACCCCGTTGTTCTGTGATGTCTTTATGTTCCTCATGATCCTTCTACTCCAGGATCTGTGGTTCATAATCAAGCTGGTGAAATCATTTCTGGTGCACTTTTGGCCCCTCCAGTTTCTGAGCTTCATCGTGGATTTCACTCAGGCGGTGGTCCGTCTCCCTCTCTCCAAGGTGGTCACGATCAGGAAGGATGCTTGCTCCGAAGCCCTTGGGTCACTTTGTGGGAACTGACACAGACAATGGGTCTGCCCTCATCCTCCAATCGGGCCATATTCCCGAGACCCATGCATTAAGGGCCATACTACACCTGACGGCTCGCTATCTCAGGACTTCAGCTTCCTGCGGCCTGGTTGCGCACCTGGAACTCAATTGATGACTTTGACACATGGGGGCCTGGAACAACGAGGCAATTTCGGCTCCCCTCTGGACTTCATCCTGAATTTTTCCCTGCACTGGTTGGGACGCCATGATTGGCAGCTTCATTCCCAGTGTTTAATGTATTGAACTTCCTTTGGGGTTCACTCCATCTGGACCTCTTCATGTCCAGGGCAAACCGATCATGGTGTTGTTCCTCAGCTGGCTCCTGGTTTTCTCTCGACGAGACGATGGATGCATTTATCCAGGTCTGGCCGTTCATGGGGGTGTATACATTGCTGCCTTTCTCCATGATACATAGGACTTTCCATCAGACCAAGCTTCTGAGTGTGTAGTTACTCTTCAACGCACCACTGTTGAGGAGCCAGCCACAGTTCCCTTTACATCTGGGGATTGTCGCGCGAAGACCCATTACTGCTTATCGCCTCTGGGTTTCTCCTTTTGACTCTGGCTGGGATCCCGCACATGTTGATGTTCAAAAGTTGTGGCTCGAGAGTTGCCCTGGGACTTTTGGATGTCGGGCACTAGGCGATTTTTCTGCACGTCCGGTGGGCCTGACATTGATGGTGTCTGGAAAGGCATTTTAATCCCTTTGTGGCCCAGGTCACAGGCATCCTGAACTCCTTGGCTGAATTGTTTTTTCAAGGTAAGTCTTTCCAGGACTGTTTTTGTCTTCCGGTCCACCATATCGGTGGCTTATGTTCCCTCTCAGGACTCTTGCGTTGGCATAAGCCTCTCGATCTGCAGGCTACTCCGAGGTATGCGTCTTTCGAGACCCCTTCTTCGCACTATTCTTTGTTCTGGGAAGTAATGGTTGTCTTTCGTTTCCTTGGGGACTAGCCAGTTGACGTGGAGGTTTTTTCTCTTTCTGACGGTGTTTCATTTTTCAGTATCAGGCAGAACGAAGTCTATTTCCTTCTTCTTCTTGCAGGGGCTGTATTTGCACTCTGGGTATTCCTGTGCATGTTGGGCCCTCAGTCCCCTGACCTCCTCTCTGAAAGGTCTCATTCTCCACCAGCCCCTACCAGTTGACCCTCAGCCCTAGAAAGGCAGCCTGGGAACAAACAGCAACCCTAGGGAGAAAAATGATATCATCCCTATAATGCAACGCTCCAGCATAGCGTGCAGATGGAAACGAGACATTAAATTGAAAATGATTTCATTGACGTAAAGGAAAGCACTCATAGGACTTTAAAATAAACAAAATAGCTTTTTATTTTATTTTATTTTTTAACTAGATGTGTATCCACTTACAGTCAATGTTTCAGTACAATTACCTTGACAAATTAAGAAGAGTTTGTTAATGGGACTGAAATGCTGACTTGTATAACTGCATAAAATAAAGTAGTTTTTATTCTGAAGTCTTATGAGTGCACTCTTTCACTTTGGATGTATGATGGTTCTAGAGAGTGCACCTAGAAACAGGACTAGGTCACTAAGTGCAAAGCCCTCAATACATAGATGTCATATATTAATGTAATTTCTGAGCCTATTATGCATATGTGTATTATTAAAGGTGTAAATATTATAAACATAATGAGACATAAATGAATATAATACACACATATTAGTATAAACATATATACATATTATGTCAAAAGTGTCAGGTTCACGTCAACATCAGTCTCCTTTACATGCATTAAATACATCATATATCATGGAGATTAATGATGTATTCTATGTAAAATACTAAAATATAAACTCACTTCATCTTAGATCCAGCTCTGACATGTCATTACCTTCGTTGTTGTTAAGCATCTGTAACTCCGGTACGCCTTTGCTTCTCCTTCACTCTCCTTTAATTTGCCCTGCCATGAACCAATGCATTGGATTGGCTAAAAATGGGCAATTCTGATGATGTCACCAAGGAGGCGGATCGGGGTGGGGCCAGCATCGTGGGACCCGCGCGGCGCTTGAAATAAGGTGAGTTTTCACCTTTTTAAAAGAAGGCTAAGTGGGGGGGTGGGGCAAGCCACCTAAATGATGGATTAAACACTATGGGGTCAGGATTACATGTTTGTGTTCCTGACTATATCGTGTTCCTTTAAAGTCTATGGAAATTTTGTAGCTAGATAATTTGACAATCTTTTTTAACATGTGATCATTTAAAAAGCCTATCCAAAATAATTAAATTGAGAAATTACTGAAAAAATTGCTGTTTTGCTATTTTGTCCTAAGTGTGGAAAATTGGCTTGACTGCTCACCACAGCGCAACATTATAGTAAACTAGATTAGAATAGCAGGGTTATTCACCAAGTGTGAATTGTCTGGAATTTAAGGTGAATTTTAGATCAAACTAAAAGAACAGCTGACATGGAATAGTTTTTCTAATCTGGCCTAGGATTTGAAAAGGTCCTGACAATTCACACTTTGGTGAAAAACCTGATGCTCTATATTTATATTAAAGGTATTTTTTAAATTAAAGGACCACTATAGTGCCTGGAAAACATACTTGTTTTCCTGGCACTATAGTGCCCTGAGGGTGCCCCCACCCTCAGGGTCCCCCTCCTGCCGGGGTGGATGGAGAGGAAGGGGTTAAACTTACCTCTTTCTCCAGCGCCGGGCGTGGAGCTTTCCTCCTCCTCTCCTTCTTCCTAGCGACGTCATCGGCTGAATGCACATGGAGCCGTGTGCGCATTCAGCCAGTCTCATAGGAAAGCATTCATAATGCTTTCCTATGGACGCTGGCGTCTTCTCACTGTGATTTTCACAGTGAGAAGCATGCAAGCGCTTCTAGCGGCTGTCAATGAGACAGCCATTAGAGGCTGGATTAACCCTCAGTGTAAACATAGCAGTTTCTCTGAAACTGCTATGTTTATAAAAAAAAAAGGTTAATCCTATCTGGACCTGGCACCCAGACCACTTCATTAAAGGACCACTATAGTGCCAGGAAAACATACTCGTTTTCCTGGCACTAAAGTGCCCTGAGGGTGCCCCCACCCTCAGGTACCCCCTCCTGTCCGGCTCTGGAAGGGGGAAAGGGGGAAAAACTTACCTTTTTCCAGCGCTGGGCGGGGAGCTCTCCTCCTCCGATCCTCCTCTTCTCCTCCCCGTCGGCTGAATGTGCACGCGCGGCAAGAGCTGCGCGCGCATTCAGCCAGTCGCATAGGAAAGCATTCTCAATGTTTTACTATGGACGCTGGTGTGCTCTCACTGTGATTTTCACAGCAAGCGCCTCTAGCGGCTGTCAATGAGACAGCCGCTAGAGGGAATGGGGGAAGGCTTAACCCATTCATAAACATAGCAGTTTCTCTGAAACTGCTATGTTTATGAAAAAAATGGGTTAACCTTAGCTGGACCAGGCACCCAGACCACTTCATTAAGCTGAAGTGGTCTGGGTGCCTAGAGTGATCCTTTAAACTGAAGTGGTCTGGGTGCCTATAGTGGCTTCATCTTCCTTTCATACAAAAAAAACAAAATAATTAACTAATGTGATTGCCAATCCATAAAAACCCAGAACAAAGCGTAGATAATATAGTTAATTTCTGTGACAGTCATGTTAAGGGGAAAGGAAAATAATATATTTTTGGATGGATGTGTGTAGTCAACCATTTAATATAAACAATCTCTTAAAGTGAACCTGTCAATTACCCAACATTTGAAAAAGGTCTGTTCAGTATAACTGGAGATTGGTTTTCAGCAGGGGACCTGAAAATGCATATCTAGAGAAACTACTTATCTGGATGGTAATCAATTTGCTTATGAGACTAGGTCAATGATGTTGCAGATGTAATGGGGTGCAGACATTATTATATTGGGATATGTCTCAATATTCTATTGCAGATGAAAATTGTAGCTATGTACCTTACATGGAAATAGTTAAGGACTATATACTGAAAGTAACACTCCACTGTCCAAATAAAAAAATAAAAAATGTATACAAATAAATGCTTAGTAGATATACCCATAATGAAAACATGCATGTATTTATGTATGCATCTTTTCACTGTGGGTATATCAATGTGTAGATCTCTTGTTTGCTTCCTTTGCAATACCTTCCCTTGTAACCCAGCCCACGCCGGGGTATAACAAGATTAATTTATAAAAGTGCCAAATTCCATTGAAATATACACTTTTTGTAAAATTAAAAAGAGGGCAGGTTCTCACACATAAAGCATTTCAGCAAACTAAAGTTCTTTTGGGATTTAGGGTGTTTCTTTAACTCTACCAGTTTATTTACAGTTCTACAACTAAAATGAGAAAATTCCTATTTTTACCCTTGATCTTTCAATAGCCAGTTGTATCAAAAAAGATTACATAATAACCATACACAGATTGGGAGAATTTATTTTAAAATAATGTGATAGAGATTTTTGTTTGGTGACCATTATTTTTGTAATACAACCTATTGAAGCATTTACAGGTGGTGTGAGTGGAAACAGACTTACCTATTCTGCATTTTTAGTTAATTGGTACCTTCACCCTCTAAATACCAATTTTTAGGTGTACTACATTTTCTACTGATTCACTGCGTATTTACGAGCGCAGGGAATGAATGAGTCATAACATGTTTTGGATGATAGGCTGTGCTAGAACGGTCTTGCATTTAATTTTAATTCTTTTCCTAAGGAAAACACAAGTAAAACAGCACAATTTCATTTTAGCTGTTAAGATGTTCCGTTACTTCCAAAGCGACAGCCCTTGTTTTAGGAAAGTGCTTCAGATTACATATGTTCACTCAAGAATTTCCGCTATGACATGTTTCCAAAAGAAGGGAACCACAATGTTTGTGCACATTCATAATTAGCAAAATTGCCTGTTTCACATATCCCAAATTTAATTTAACTTGGCATTTCAAGTAATAGGACAAGAAAGTGAAAAATGAGCTTCTTACAGAAAAGAATACTAGACTTGGGTATCTGTTATCAGATGAATGCAAATTCACCAGAATTTAGTGATTAGTTCATTTGTCTGAAACACAAATTAATGAATTGCAATTTGCACAAAATAAACAAAAAAAATCAAAATGACCATGGACAAAAATGTTATCCTGAGAATATTACCCAACTCATATTGGTTCTAATTTTAGCAACCTCAGATATATGAGATTGAGTTGACTCTAACCCTTTAGAAAATGCAGGCATGAGGCTTGAAGAACTGGTACAGTCCATACATTAGCCAGATGAGTTATTACATGGAATATAGACAAACAAAATAGTTGACTCAATTAATAAATAGCAAAAGGCAGTTTAGTTTTCATAACACGGTTGTTTTAAAATGTGCTATGTTAAACCCATGTGGCTATTCACAAAAGGCAAACTCATTTATTCCAGCCAGATTTTTACACTGGCTTACCCATTAGTTTTATTGGAGATTCAACTCAATAGCAAGACCATGAGAAAGTCATTCCACAAATGTAATTCTTGAATTTTCCTCCAAGTTTGACAACTAATTCTTGTCTGCAGTTATATAGCGCCAGCTAATTCCACAGCGCTTAACAATATTATTAAAGAAACTCTAACAAATGAAAATGACACAAACTTTTACAAATTTTGACATTAGCAATAGGTCGATGAGGACTCTGATCAAACAAACTTACAATCTGGAGGAGGTGGAGTAACAAAATACAAAAGAAATATGTGTGATCGGAGCCAAATTATTTTATTATTATATTATTATTTATATAGCGCCAACAAATTCCACAGCGCTTTACAATGGGTGGACGAACAAATATGTAGCTGTAACCAGACAAGTTGGACACACCGGAACAGAGGGGTTCAGGGCCATGCTCAATGAGCTTAAATGCTAGAGGGAGTGGGGTATAGTGACACAAAAGGTAAGGATAGTATTAGACTAATGACAGTTGCATGAGAGGAATCAGTCGGGAGCTATTAACAGTTTAATTGACAGGGTGGGAAAGTAGCAGAACTGGGAGGTGACAGTGACGTGGGGAATGGATCTACTAATAAAGTTGTGAGAGTAATGACAGTGGGAGTTGAAAGTCTATTTTGAAGAAGTGGGGTTTAGGGACTTCTTAAAGGACTGAGGAGCAAGGGAGAGTCTGATGAGAAGAGGCCGGCTGTTCCACAAGAACAGAGCCGCCCTCGAGGTCCTGTAAGCTCATGTTAGCAGTTCGAGCAGCAGATTGCAAAAGGTCACTGGCAGAGCAGAGCATCCAAAAAGAGATGTGCATATGAATAAGTTCTGAAATTTAGCCAGGGTGAAGTTGTTGAGAGCTCTGTAAATTAGAGGTAATATGTTTTATTGAATCTTATTTGGTACAAGAAGGGGGACATGTGAGACAACTGACAGGAGAAAAAAATAAACCTGGCAGCAGCATTTAAAAAAAAAAAAAATCTTTATTTTTGTTGTGCATAGTACTACTAACAGACTGCAATGCCAAAACAGCTATTGAAAGCATTCAGAAAACATAGCAGAACAGTTGCAGGGCATTTCAATGATAATGCACATTTTTAGATTATGATGAAAAATGTCACGATGCTAAGCATACATATCTAGATACTAAAATGAACCTGTCGCATTTACTCAGAGATGGGCATCTAGACATAGTGAGTGGTATCTGTAGAATAATATATTGACATGCTAATAAACTGTAGCAGGCTAACAGGCTGAAATTCCGCTGAGTACTGTAGAGATGATAAACAAAAAAGAGAACATAACTCCCTGTAATACTATCTAATGAGTGCTGTATACGTACAAAAGTTCTAACTACCACTGATCAACCAATGCCAGCTGTAGGCCAGACCAAATGAGTTTCAATTATGTCGGTAATAGTATTCCCACTCGCACCCTCTACGTTCACTTGATTAAGTTGATCTGCGTATAAGTGTACCGAGTTGCATGCGCTGGTCCAGAATCTCACATCACCTCAGGCCCGGGCTGGCAACAGCATTTCTATAGATTGTAGGAAGGCAGTATCGTATCTGGAGAGACCCATTAGGAGAGAATTACAGAGACCAGTGCAAGAAATTTCAAGAGCATGAACCAACTCAGTAGAAGCATCTTGCATTACAAATGGGTGGATGCAGGCAATGATTCTAAGGTATATTTGGTAGGACTTGGCAACTGACTATGTGAGTAGTAAAGGTGAGGCCAGAATTAGATAACATATCAAGGCAGCAAACTTGCAAGGATGATGTGCATACCATCAACTTACAGGAAGAGCAACAGAGGAGTATTAGTATTGTAAGGAGTTTTTAAAAGTGGAAGGATTTCCAATCAGAGATGGAAGAGAGGCAGCCACTGGCAGAGGGAGAGAGACAAGTTTGGCCGCCAAGAGAGGCAGTATAGAGAGAAAACAGAAGGTGACCGAGGACAGAGCCTTGGGTTCTCCAACCGAGACAGGACGAGGGGAGGAAGTGTTACCAGAAAAAGAGACACTGAATGATAATTTGGGGAGAATGAGAACAATGGACATTGTCATGAAGGATCTAATTATCCTTCCGTGACAGGTGGGAGTAATAATATTTATAATAACTGGGGGGATCTTTTTGTTTTGTCCTCTGGCAACTAACCATAGGTGGTGTTTTGGGGCCCTAACAGTCGAAGGCGGGACCCCTAATCAACCCTAATCAATTATAAAATGGGGCGGGGGCCAAGGGACTATTGGTCCCCCCCTTTATTATAAATATTAGGGCCCCCACACATTGCCCATGGGTGGGGGCCAGGCGAGGGGACTATAGGTCCCCCCTTTATGGGACCTATACCCATGGGTGGAGGCCAGGGGAAGGGGACATTAGGTAGGTCACCCCTCTTAAAATAAGTTAAATAAAATAAATTAAGTAGCCCCCACCCAATGCCCATGGGTGGGGGCATGGGGAGAACTATTTCCTCCCCCCGTTATTTTACAGGGACCTTTTCTAGTGACTGAGCTGTTAAAATGTACCATAATTTTATTTCTCTGAATTAGGCAAATGTACGATATGGGCTCAATTACTGTGTCTGTATACAGGTAAACGTACCATGGGGATACATCAGTGGAAAAGGCAATTGCATCAAAGACCTTACGAAGGTTATACAGATGGCAGCTTCAGACCCAAGGACATTAAAAGGAAATATAAATTCATAGAGACATTTAACACGCAGCATCGTGTACACTGTGACCTAAACAATGACAAACGACTTCCGTCACATTGCTCTGTATTATTCACTGCTCTTGTACTGTAATGTCACATTTCACAAATCTATTCACAGTGTGGTTCTAATTTGCATTTTCTTTTCTGATATCATTTTACTGTAGCCCTCATTATGTATACATTGTGTCTTTACTTTGTTAATATGCATAGCTTATTTAGTGGGATTTTTTTTTTTTTACTCTTAGAGGTATATTAACTAAAGGTTAAATTCAAGCTGGCAGATTTGAGTTAAATAGTTAAGCTAGAAAAAAATAGATCTCCATTTTGAAAAAAACAGCAAAAAAACACAGTTTTTTTACATTTCCTTTTTGTTTTATTGCCAATTGAGAGTCAACTTTGCAAAATGTAGGTCACATATCAGTATTAAAAAAAATGTCCAACACAACCATATGTTCAACTAGCATATTTTGGCACCATTACCACTTCATTAGATTAAAGTGGTGATGGTGCCTGCAGTCTGTGGGTGCCAGTAGAGTTTCCCAGTCCCCAAAGCCTGAAGCTCTGCCTCCAACATTGGGAGACATGATGTTTCGAATGGTCGGCGGGACCCGAGAAGGAACCTACATCACTTCGCCACTTATTCTTGGAGAAGCCTGCTTGCCAGCCTCTTGCCTTGTGACTATGACCCCTGGAAGATATTGCCATTTAAAAAATTTATTTGGGCTTATTGGAGATTAAAACACTTTTTCTGCCCCTTTAAATCCATGGGAAAATGTGCCTCTTCCCCTCCCTCTTTTTCCTGTCCATTGTTTCTCCAGCAGGGCATTGTCCCAGGGACACTGCCAGACTAATTGAAACTAGCTGCTTTGTCCCTCCTCAATCTCTCATCAGCCCTTGCTATTGTTTAACCACATGGCATTCCAACTGTATTCGTGAGATCTGAGCGCTTTTCGGACATACTGAGCGCTCAGATCCAAGCTATATGGGGATATGTTGGACATATAGGTTAAACATTGTATTATAAGAGTTATATATTTTTATGTGGTTTTTGTAACCGTTTTGACTTAGAGATATTCCCTGTACCTGGAGATAATTAAGTTACCACACCCACTGTTTTGGGCAGGAAAGCCATGTTTGCGGTCGGTCAAATATGACTTGCATAAAACTTTTTAGCCCCTGCTCTGATCTGGGTGATTTTTTTGATATGTTGTTCACCCAGATCAGGGCTATCCAAGGATTTATGGGGGATATGTTTGTGTTTTGGGGTGTTTCTGGACTTTGGGTAAAACTGTATATTTTCTGCCTGTGATAATTGAGTTAGCCCATTGTGTTTGTTAATTGTATCACAGGCAGCTGCTGTGTCTGACTGTACTGTACTGTGTTGATTGGCTGTTGTAACTTTGTGTCCTGTGTTCCACAAGGTCCACGTGGGTGGTAACCTTGTGGGGAAATGTGTATATAAGAAGCAATAAAGCCTCAGTGCATTCTGTTCCTGTTTGACCCTCAACACATAGTCTTGTCTTGTGATTGGAGGGGATCTGCCATAGTCACACTGGGGATTGCTATACTTTGCACACTCCCTTGAGCTCTAAACACTTAGCTCTTTTAAGAGCTGTTCTTGATACGCTGTCCTGGAGGAGAGGTGTTTTCCACACGGTCCTGGAGGACAGAAGCTGATCCAGGGTGGAAGAAAGACGGCGAGACTCCAGTTAAGCTACGGCGGTTGTGGTGTCTGCGGTGGTTGTGGTGTCCGGTGCGGTGCTTGTGGTCCTCGGCGCAAGCTAGGAAGTGTCCATCAATAGAAGGTACTAGGTTCGAGTACAGGTGATCCATTACAACTAGGCAGGAAGGTAAGTGCCTGCCTACTAAAGGGCTTTTCTGGCTGGCTGGTCCCCAACCTTCAGGACCTTGCAAAAATCTCTTCATGGTCCTATTGCCGTTCACTTCACAAGTGTGTCTACTGATGATACACTTGCACTGTGTTGCCCAAGGTCAGTACCCGCATCAGGGGACACTAGGGGACAAAATTGGGACGGCAGGACAGGAAATCAGGACCGTTGGGGGCCTGCTCAATGACAAAATATAATTGTGGCACTTCATCATTTTTGACTGTTTTGAAGTGGTCTAACAAAAACCTCTCCCTTCTACCACAGCCCTGCCCCTCAGCCATGCTGATAATGTGGAACTTATATCTGAAATCTCAAGAGGGATTCCCAGCACTATCAGGCTATTTTAACTGTCTAGTGTGCATGGACTCACACGGTCCAGAGGCGTAATTTCTGTATTATCAGCACACCTGAAGCGGAAGTGTCTCTTCATATTCGTGCATCAGATCTAGACACAGGTTTTCAACTGCTCAAAAATAAAGAAAATACAGCCCTTCTTCAAGAAACACTATAGGGTCAGGAACACAAACGTGTAGTCCTGACCCTAAAGTGTTAAAACCACCATCTAGCTCCCCCCCCCCAGGCCTCCCCTTGCTTCCCTAAATATAGTAAAATCTTACTAGTATTCAAGTCTGCAGTTGCTGCCCCTACCCCTGATCTGCCTGCTTACAGTTGACATCATCAGAAATGACTGTGTGAGCCAGTCACAAAGTATTTCCATAGGATTGGCTAAGACTGTCAAGGAGGCAGATTGGGGCAGAGCCAGCACAAGTCAAACACAGCCCTGGCCAATCAGCATCTCCTCATAGATATCCATAGAATTAATGCATTTCTATGAGGAAAGTTCAGTGTCTGCATGCAGAGGGCAGAAACACTGAATGGCAGTACTGCTCAGTGTGCAACACTTCCTCAGGAAGCACCTCTAGCAGCCACCTTCTGATGAGTTATTCCTTGAGTGGAGTTATTCCTAGGCTGTAATGTAAATCACTGAATTGGTCATGATGGTTGGAATAACCCTTCGCCACTTGTGCCTGGAGAGGACTAATTGCCAGCCTCCTGCCATGTGACTATGGTCCCTGGGAGACTTTGCCAGTTAAAAACACTATTTGGACTTATTGGTGTTTAAAGGACTGTTCTGGCCCTTTAAATGGAACTGGCTGCTTTGTCCCTCCTCAATCTCTCATCAGCCCTTGCTAAACTTTAACCCCATGGCGATTATATTCTGTTCGTGGGATCTGAGCGCTGTTCGGATATATTGAGCGCTCAGATCCAAGCTATCTGTGGGGGTTCTGTTCAGTATAATAGGAATTATGTATTTTTATGTATTTTTACTGTTGTTGTAAATGAGATATTCCCTGTACCTGGAGATAATTAAAGGACCACTATAGGCACCCAGACCACTTCAGCTTAATGAAGTGGTCTGGGTGCCAGGTCCAGCTAGGTTTAACCCTTTTTTCTATAAACGTAGGAGTTTCAGAGAAACTGCTATGTTTATAAATGGGTTGATCCAGCCTCTAGTGGCTCTCTCATTGACAGCCGCTAGAGGGCTTCCGTGCTTCTCACTGTGATTTTCACAGGGAGAAGACGCCAGCGTCCATAGGAAAGCATTGTGAATAGGAGGAGAGGAGGCGGAGAGGAAGAGGAGAGCTCCCCGCCCGGCGCTGGAGAAAGAGGTAAGTTTAACCCCTTCCTCACCCTAGAGCCCGGCGGGAGGGGGACCCTGAGGGCAGGGGCACCCTCAGGGCACTATAGTGCCAGAAAAACTAATATGTTAGATAGAGGAGAAGATAGACCGGCTGCACAGCCTAAATCTGGGGAACTGTTTTGGGTAGGAAATCCATGCTTGCAGTCGGTTAAATAGGACTTCCACCTAACTTTTGAACCACTGGACCAAACTGTATGATTTTGACATATGTTTGTATACTGCTTATGCTGGTTCTGAATATGTGAATTGCATGTATGGTTTGGAAGTTATGAATATTGTGTAAAACTGTATGTTTCTCTGCCTGTAATAATTAAGTTAGCCCGTTGTGTTTAGTAATCATATCACAGGCAGAGGGGAGGGTTTGTGTGCCTTGGCTGGGAGTGTCTGACTGTATTGTAATGTGTTTGATTGTCTGTTCCACAAGACCATGTGGGTGGTAACCTTGTGGAAAATCTTGTATAAAAGAAAGTCCTTTGGTGCTCATTAAACAGACCTGCTTGACCCTTGTTTGAAGCCTTGGCTCATGTTTGGGGGATGGGATAACTACACTCTTGGGGATTGCTATAATCACAATACTCCCCTGAATATAAGCTCTTGTAAGAGCTTGTTCCTGCTACACTCTCTGAAGTAAGAGAGGTCTACCCACTGGAAGCTGGATCCTGGTCTTGGATTCAGGGTGGGTGGAGGACAGCTAGACCCTGGCGCAGCTGCATCACTGGAAGTGGGGTCTGCATTGCTTATGGTGTCGGGTGGAGTGCTTGGAGTCCTCGGCAAGCACTAGGAGCATCGATTGGCAGAGGTACTCGGTTGGAGTGCACATGAATATTTACATATCATAGTTAAGTCCTCCTCTAGTGGCTGTATACTAGACAGCCAGTAGAGGGACTTCCGTCTTCATAGAACACGAAAAGTGTTTTCAGCAATGCTGGACGTTCTCACGCTATAGTATAGTATAATGCTTTCCTATGAGGAGGTCTAATGCGCGTGCGTAGCCATTGCCGCGCATGCGCATTAGGTCTCCCTCGCCAGCTGACGTCGGCGAGGGAGGAGAGTAGGCGGAGCCTGACCAGCACCGAGGGACATCTACAGGGTCCTGCATTGGAGAATCCCTTTAAGACACCCGTTTAAATGGGAACCTTAATTTCAGAGAATTTGTAATTTTTATGTTTGTCCCCTTTATTTAACAAATATGTATTTGTGAAGTCTGAAAAATAAAATTAAATGTGGAAATACATACTTTTGTATCACCATTATACATTTTGACTCCCTGCCAATCTTTGTTTTAAGCTCTGCCTTTACTATAGAAAACAATCCCAAGGTGGAAGATGCATCAACGTTTTTTTTGGGGGGGGGGTTGGAATATCTGTTCCAAGTTACCAGTGTTTTCAAAGTAGTCAGAAAAGTGTTGTCATTTTTCTTCGTACATTCTGACAAGCTTCTACACCTCCACGATAATGTATTGTTTACGAAGAATTCTGGGCAATTGTCCTGCACATTTTCTGATCCACTTTCTAAGTTGAAATAAAAGCAGGACAACAGAAAGACAGAAAATAGAATGCAAACAGTTTCACAGTGTAAATATTAGTAAACAGAGTGCAGTACACAAAAAAACAACATAAAAGATGCAATCATGGAAAAGGCACAAAAGGAGTGAAGACAGGAAAAGGTTGTCAGAACTGATAATTCATGCCAAGAATAATTCCCAAAAAGACGCAGATTATTCAATGACATTGTGATAAATTGCTTGCTTCCATTTCTCCTTATCCAAAGCACTCTAGCAGGGCCAGGATTAAACTGTATTATGATGTAAAATGCAAAATCTTTAATATATTAGTTAACCCTTTAAGGATCCCAGTCTGGTCCATAGAGACGTTGTCATAGTATGGAATGTCCTGGTTATTTTGCCTTTACAGCTCTGTACACTCCTGCATCCATTAAATGAGTGGGAAATTCATAACTCGCAACACAGAATATTTAAAACAAAAAGTCAAGCTCCACAAATACTACATCAATATGTAGTGGTTATGGTGCCATAAGCGCCATAGTATCCACACAATGTAAGTAGTCAAACTGTTTGCTAATGGTTTGACTTCTTAGCTGAGATCTGCCAAGCATCAGCCTCTTCCTCCATGGCAAGCCTAAGGCTTCTGCAAGGAGCTACCATTAGCTCTCATTAGCAGAACCCTGCCATGCAGAGCCAGCTCATTGGCTCAGAGCATTAGATGATCACTCTCAGCCAATGAGCTAAGTTACACACTGCAGGGTTTAGCGCAAAGCAGAGAGCTTTGAGTGGCAGCTGGTAAGAAATCAAACCAATAGCGAAAGGTTTATTTAATTGCACTGAGGGGGACCAGGCACCATAACCACAACATTGTATTTTAATGGTTATGGTACTTGGAATGTTCCTCTACAGGCATGTTTATTATAATGTATTATACTATTGTTGGCATTTCAGGGGTTAAAAGAAAACAGAGCATAACATATTAAAAAGGTTATCGTGAGTTAGAGGTGACTTTCATTTATTATTCAATGGTGTAATTTTAAAAATACTGATGGTTCTTCTTTAAACAAGTCAGTTGCCACAATCATACCTCTGTATAAAACATCTATAACTTCACAGAAAGTAAAATATTTGAAATGCATATATTTATTCACGGTGGGTACATCTGTTTTCCTGCAAACACTTCACCCACTGTTGTGTCTTATTAATGCCCATGCCTGCAAATGAGTGTATTAATGAAGTGGAATGTAAGCAGTATATTATTTAAAAAGCTCAGTACATGTACTTAACTTAACTGAGAACCAGAAGTGTACCTTTTGATCTTAAATTTAAAAAGCTCTTTAAATTCACTTTGAATTCTCACTTTAGTAAATAGCTCTGTATGATTATTTTCCCTGAACTACAGTTTCTTATTAAAATCTTTCAAATTACGTTAATTTAGTAAAAATAGCAAGCGACTCGTATATCGTTTATCAATCCGATCATATACCAAGTACTTAGCATATGTTCTCTCTGCCACCAACCACCACAGATAACAAGTTTGGTTTAGCTTTAAAAAAACAAAAAACCCATGCTGAATATAAATTTTCAGTCTAGTTGCCTTGCATTACCGGCCAGTACTGTGGCATATTGGCAGCGGCACTGCATGTAGGTTTGGCTCCTGCTGTTAAATCTGTATGTTAGAGTTATATTTGAAGCGATGTGCATAGTTGAGATTATTGAGATAGCAGTGGGTGTTATAAAGTGGCAATGAACTGCATTGTCTAATTCTCTGAGATCACTGTAACTGGAGGAATAGAAGGGTGATGTGCAGGATGATATAAGTTAATTGGAAGAACTGTGTGAGAACAGTCAAAGCAGATCTTGTAGACGCTGCAGTATTGCATTATTAAGCTTCACTGACTGATCCATGTGTAAAAGTAGAACAGTAGGAGGAGCTGTGAGGCAGGGTTAAGGGCTACAGCATACGCTGAGTTTGAGAAATAAGCACCCAAGAGATGCATGTGTGGTATATGGATTGTGCTGGATATTTAAAAAAGCACGATCGTAAAACAACAGCATATGCCATGTATCAAGATCAATACACCAACAAAACCAGAGTCCATACGACGGTTCATTATAGCAAGAGGATAACTTAATTCCTCATAGGACTGGTTAAAGAATAATACTTAATAAAAAATGAAACAAAGTGGACAAATCAGAATAATTTTTTTTTAAAGTAGAAATTATAGATCAAAATCCCTCACATACAATGTTCTAGATTTAACATTTATAATTTTTTAAAGTTTGATGTTTGTCATTTGAAACAAAAAAGATTGTTGACAAAAAACAAACAAACCTTTTAAATAGCTTATTTTTACCTGGACATATTACTAAGGCGCCTGGTTAAGACCCCAGAGCGTAGCTCCAATGTCACTGAGCTCAGAGATTCTGTTGATAGGAATTTTATCCCCTCACTGTCTGCAACATTATGGCAAGAATGCATTCAAGCCTCTCAACTGTCCTGAACCTTGCGTTACTTTGCCAATTTTGGGTCTGTGTTTTGCTTTAGAGGGTTGGTCCCCTGGTGTTCCACTTTTGTCCCACTGTTTTTTAGACACTATGGAGCTGCTCCTCACAACTGAATGTAATGCGTAGACATCATTAGACACATTCTACTTTTAGGGCACTAGGACAGAGCTGAATTAACCCCTTCAGGACCGAGGACGGTTCAGGACCGTCATCGACATTTTTGTGTTGCCGGTCCAATGTAATTACCCGATCGCCGTCGTTCCCCCGGCGGCGATCGGCGGTGCTCCCTTTGTGGGGAGACTGCCTGCAGTCCAGACAGTCTCCCCATGGTGGATTAGGAAACTGGGGCCGTGTGATCGCTCAACAGAGCGATCACATGGTCACAATAGGTGTCTATGTGTCTGCCTGCAGGGGGACTGCCTGTGCTGACAGGCAGTCTCCCTGCTAGTGTAAAATCATTAAAAAAAATTAAAATTAAAGTTAATAAAAAAAAATTATATATGTGTAAACATGTGTATATGTTTTATATATATATATATATGATATATAGACATATATTATATATATATATGTCTATATATCATATATATATAATGTCATACTAAGTGTATTTTTATATTAATATGTACTTATATTAATATAAAAATACACTTATAATTAAATTACACACGTATATATATAATATATATAATTACTAAATATATTGTATATATATATATTATTATAAAATACAAATAATAAAGAAATTAAATTAAATGAAAAAAAATTTAAATTAAAATAAAAATTTAAAAAAAATTATATTTCTATATGAAATTTTATTCTAACTGTATTTTGATAGTAATATATATATATATATATATATATATATATATATCAAAATACACTTAGAATGAAATTGTATATATATCTATGTATATATAAATAAATAAAAATAATACAAAATATACAAATGTCCATATACAAAATTACATAAATAATTATATAAAAATACACGTAGACTTCAAATATATAAATTCTACGTGCGTATTTATGTTATATTTTATATATATTTATGTATAATTAAGTAATTTTATTGATTGCAATTTGAGGGACCTGCCTGCCAACCCAGGTGAAAGTGACTTTTTTTTCCATTTTTCATTTTTCACACACAAACAGCACTTTTACTGATGATATAATTGTTGTGATACGTTTCCTGTTTTGAAACACTAATATTTGTGTTCAGCAAAGTCTCCAGAGTATAACAGTACCCCCATGTACAGGTTTTATAGCGTTTTTGAAAGTTACAGGGTCAAATATATGGGTCAAATATTTTTACATTGGAAAGGCCAGGTTGGTTACGTTGCCTTTGATAGCGTATGGTAGCCCAGGAATGAGAATTACCCCCATGATTGCATACCATTTGCAAAAGAAGACAACCCAAAGTATTGCAAATGGGATATGTCCAGTCTTTTTTAGTAGCCACTTAGTTACAAACACTGGCCAAAATTAGCATTCAATTTAGTTTTTTACTTTTTTCACACACAAACAAATATGAATGCTAACTTTGGCCAGTGTTTTCGACTAAGTGGCTACTAAAAAGGACTGGACATACCCCATATTGAATACCCTGGGTTGTCTTCTGTTACAATGTTACAATGTCACTATTGATACATTTTAAAAATGTATGTTTTGAAACCGCAATATCCTGCTTGTACCTATAGCCCTATAACTTGCAAAAAAGCACATAAATACTGGGTATTTTTAAACTTAGGACAAAATTTGTAATCTATTTAGCAGTTTTTTTCATTCGCTTTTGTAGATGAGTAAAAGATTTTTCAAGTAAAAGTCAAAAACATTTTTAAATTTTTTTTTAAATTAAATTGCATGAGATTATATAAATAATGGTATGTAAAGAAAGCCCCTTTTGTCCTGAAAAAAACAATATATAATTTGTATGGGAACAGTAAATGAGAGAGCGGAAAATTACAGCTAAACACAAACAGCACAAAAGTGTAAAAAGAGGCCTGGTCGCAATTGTACAACATCGCAAAAACAGTCCAGTCCTTAAGGGGTTAAGGTTGCACAGGGCGTTAGGCAGGATGCCAGATTCTCTGTTTTGTGTGTGTGTGTATATGTGTATAGTGGCTGAGTGTTGTGTGTGTGGCGGAGGAGTCTGAGAGCAGTATGTGGGATGAAGGCTGAGTATGTCATGAATTAATATTGTGTGTAGCAGATTATGTGTTGCGTGTGTAGTGGGGCTGCTTTAAGTGTAATCCAGATCTCTGTAACAGCACTATTTGCATGCTCCATCCTTAATGTTGCAGACCAGCATGATTGGCAGTCAGCTAGGTGTGCATTAACATTAGGTTGACATGTTTCTTTGCACCCCTGGCAAGTGGAACTAGTGCCAGGGGGTTGTGCCAGTGACACAGTTTACATTACCTGCCCACCCCTTTACTCCTACTCACCCTAGTTCCAATTTATATACCTCTCTATGCCAGACCAGGGATCAACACATTTCTTATTGCTATACACTCTCATTCTAGGCATGTGACTCAGAACAATCTGGGTCTGCACACCTAGAGCAGCGATAGGTAACCTCCTGCATTCCAGATGCTGTGGACTACATTTCCATTATGGGAGTAAAAGCATTGTTGGAGATGCAGTGCACATCATCTGGAGTGCCAAAGGTTGCCTTCCAATGATTTAGGGGGTGCTGGTGTCCTATGTCCCACTTTAGAAGAGTGATTAAGCAAATGCACGGTAATCATTTTACTAACCAGAATGACATCCTAATACTAGAATGTTGCTGTTTCTGTAGAACTTGCATGCTGTAGGTACTAAAGGTGTTAACAAATGCTTCTTATTGGTTAAATTTTCTGATGTTATTAATATTTTATTTTTGCATTTTTAACCATTACCCAAGTATGCATATGCAATTTCATTAGAGTGAAAGAGCGGGTCATACCAAGTCAGGACCTGGTTACTTGTGATATTGATAACAATTAAAATCACCGTCTTTCTTTCTGAACATTGTGCTCAATAGCCTGAGAGTCTGGGGGCATTAATAAAATTGTAGTGCTCATGGGCTAGTTAATGTCATACATACCTTGTTGAAGAATACTGTACAGCACTAAGAGTCTAAATGGAGACAATCCTAAAAGTTTGTCCCCCCAAAACACACAGGGAAGATTATGGTTTGTGAAACTTCCCATAAAATCAGCACTGACTTGTCCTTTTTACCTTCCAGGTTTCTCCGACAGAAGATTTTGACAGAGTTATCACCACTGCAGGAGGTCATAAAACTACTAGGATTAGCACTTATCTGGGTGGCTGCACTGCAGGAAAATGCCAAATTTTGACACATCATTACCTTAATATGCTGTGTAATCTCAGCTTCACATCCACACTGCAGGTACCAGTTGCAGAATTGACATGTTGATTACATTAACAAGATGTATCCTGAATGTTGCATGGTGCACATGGCCCAGGTAGAACCTTTTAGCATTCATTAAAATGGCTCTGAGCAACATTTAGTTCAGAATGCTGCTATATCCTCAAATTTTAAAAAGGTTTAAAAAAATATCATGAAGTATTACTTTACTGAGAGGGTAGTGGATGCATGGAATAGCCTTCCAGCTGAAGTGGTAGAGGTTAACACAGTAAAGGAGTTTAAGCATGCGTGGGATAGGCATAAGGCTATCCTAACTATTAAATAAGGCCAGGGACTTATGAAAGTATTTAGAAAATTGGGCAGACTAGATGGGCCGAATGGTTCTTATCTGCCGTCACATTCTATGTTTCTATGTTTCTAATTTAAACCCTGCTTCTGCACGGTGCAGAAATAAAATAATATTAATGAATTCAAATGTTGGCATGCTTGGACCCTGATAAAACTTGTTAGGAGCCAAACACGTGGCCTCCTTTCCCATCATACACCCCACTGACAGTTTGGTGAAGCATGGGCGTCCGCAGGGGGGGCAAAGGGGGGCACTTGCCCCCCCCTGGATTTTTCAGCTTGTTCTGATATTTTTCGTGAGATTTAAAATGAACTGCAATACCGGCGCTGTGTATGGAGAGAGACAGGGATAGGAAGCTGCATCTTATGCCTGCTTCTCTCTGCTGATTGAAACCGCAGGGGAACAACACATGCAGCCAGAGACAGCCTACAGATCAGGTAAGTGAGGGATGGGGGGAGGGTTTGAGAGGGGGAGCAGAAGCCTATAGATGTGGGGGGGACAGCAGCAGATAGGTTATAGATTTGGGGGCAGCAGCCCATAGATTTTGGGGGCAGCAGCCTTTAGATTTGGGGCATAGATTTGGGGAGGGCAGCAGCCTATAGATTTGGGGGCAGCAGCCCATAGATTTGGGGGCAGCAGCCCATAGATTTGGGGGCAGCAGCCCATAGATTTGGGGAGGGGGGCAGCAGCCTATAGATATATAGAAATGAACAGGAAGGGTCAGCAAGGAGCTGGAAGGTAAAGCAGCACAAAGGTAAAGTAGAAGGAGCAGAAAGGGTCAGAAATGAGCTGGAAGGGGCAGAAGGAGCACAAAGGTAAAATAGGAGAATGAGCAGGAAGGGCCTGCAAGGAGCAGGAAGGAGCACAAAGGGATAGCAAGTAGCACAAAGGTAAAGTAGAAAAGGGAGCAGAAAGGGATCAGAATGAGAAAGGAGCAGAAGGGCGCAAAATAAGCAGAAAGGTAAAAGAGCAGAAGGGGCCAAGGATAGAAAACAGTGTCAGAAGAAAAAAAAAGACTGTCAAATGAAGGAGAGGAAAAGGAGATTGGAGCAGGAAGGACAAATGAAGTCAAGCCTCCACTTTATTCTGGACACCACATCATAAGGCTTTGGTACCTGGGCCTGGAAGGGAAACGCTGGACCTTCTCATCTCCAAAGGTCAGCTGGCACTCTAAGCCAATCAGTAGCTCCCCATTCATAAAAAAGTAAAAATATTTTATGAACCGGGAACTAGCGATTGGCTTAGAGCGTCAACTGTCCACTCTAGCCAATCAGTGGCACCCATGCCTGACGTCAATCTGCACTCCCTGACACTCTGTTTCAGAAGCCAGATACCACTGAGCGACCTGGAGCTGGAGGAAGCTTTTGGGGTTAAACCATTTGAGAGCGATTTAACCCCTTAAAGGAAAGCGAGCACCCAGGGGCTTCCTGGCATCATAGCATTTTCATTTAGGTGAAGTTGTTATGGTGACCAGAAATGTCCTTTAATTTGCTTAAAGGAACACTATAGTGTCAGGAATACAAACATATATTCCTGACACCATAGTTGTGAAAACGCTATTCACCCTGGCTTTATGTTATAATGGCTGTGCCCCTTCCCTTTCATGACACTGTCAAAAAGGTACCAAGCATGGATATCATTACAATTATGCCCCCCCCCTGGAAAAATTCCTGCGGACACCCATGTGGTGAAGGGTAATAGAAGACTCTCTGACATGCCTGGTCTCATCGGTACCTTTGTAAAATATATGGACTCCAATGGGACCCAGGAGATGCCAAGACCATATATCATATTAAGGTATCCAAAAACTAGGAATATCAAGACAGAGCTAACTCAGGTGATAAGAAACAGGACCAGAGTCTAGCAATGCACTAAGCAATTGAAACATAAAGGTCAAGATGAGATCACAATCAAGATGAGAACTTGTGTTTAAGGTGGGGGTTTAATAGCTAGTAAAAGCCAGATGATTTCATTCCTTTAATAACCCCTTAAGGACCACACTTCTGGAATAAAAGGGAATCATGACAGGGGTTAAAAAGACTGCTATTTAGCAAGGCAAAGACCAGCATGGCATCAGAGCCTTTGGGATTCTCCATAAGAGACTGATCTAGCCTACTGATTGGTGCAGGTTTGCATCCACCCAGCCTAGTTAAGAGCATGAAGAATTATTTTCCAACAAAGCCCCACAAGTAGAAGTCAAATTACATATCATCTTTAATTATGGAGTATAATCCACCTCAGTCCCTGTGCTGTTTATATTTCAAATGCCCAACTCTTTAATGGCTGCCATGTCTTTAACCCCTTAAGGACACAACTTCTGGAATAAAAGGGAATCATGACGTAATATTTCCGTCATGTGTCTTTAAGGGGTTAAAGAATGTCCCACCCATTTGCAAAATAATTTCACCGTGTTCTAGCCTAAAGGACAGCTCCTTTCTTCTTTAAATAACAATTATTAGCTTAGTTATTAATTCCTCTCCCAGTCCGCTCATGACATCTCTCACAAACTGTCCTCCCACTACCTGCTCAAAACCTGTTATATCGCCGTCCTCTAGAGTTTCCATACATGTCACATGATTTATATAAATATTACATATAGTTAGATACAGGTTATACTGCTAGTCATTTTTATTCTATTTTGGATTGCTTATTTACATTTTATGTAATTATAGTCAATTTCCTTCAAGATTGTCAGCTTGTTTAAGAACAGTCTTGTTGTATCCACTACCCTAAATTTCTTTGTCATCATATATTTTTAGAATTCATTTTACAAATGAAATAATAACATATCACATTAACTCCTTGTTTTATGTTTTATGTTGTTTTTTGGGTTTTTTTTAAATGTCAGTTTCTGTGGAAATGAGTGGGTGAGAGTGCATACGTGCATTATCTATGACATTAAGTCTGTAAAACTGAAAATGGAATGTAAATCTATATTGCATTTGTAATATCCATTAAAACATTAAAACAAAAAGTGACTTTTCTCTTAAAATAGATCTGTCAAGTTTCTTCACGTTCACCTTACACAGGAAATCCATCGTACCATGGTTTGGCTTATTTATCCTATTTTTTTGGCTTCATATCTAAAAGCATCTATTATAGAAGGGGTTCCATCATGTAGACTGAGCATGCAACACCAATTGTCACCACCAACAGTTTCACCTTAAAGTTGTGCCTGATGCAGTGCTGCAGTAGAAATGTTAGTACTAACTATACTGCTAAGTGCTAGACTATTTTGTGTATTTTAATTAAAGGCAGAGTAAATTCATTGTAAACCTGATAGTTGGCCAGTAGTAACCATTGACATGATGTGTCTTGATAAACCGTTGGTCAGATTGCCAATTATGTGACCTAATTCTCAATATTTTGCTACCCGTCCACTAGAAACCTTCTGCTTTACAAAAACACTTGGCAGAAAATGCTGCAGGAAGAGAGAACCTCCCTGGACTATTAAGGGAAGGAGGCCATGACTGCTGACAGGGACAGGGGTCTGGATTTTTAGGGATAAATATGTTGCAACTTGGGGACAAGATAAATGTGAGCATGGAGAGATGAGACAAACCAGTCCTTGGAAGAAATGTAGGGATCCTAACTTTTCCCACCTGCCCACCAGCCCTAATTATTGTGGTTCTATCTGTGTTGGTGGTTGTGTGTGCTGTTGTTTTTTCTCTTGTTTTGTCACAGCTCTCGGTATTCCTGACCAGCGCTGTTAGAAGGGGAAGAGGGTGCCGAGTCGGCTTGGGGCGTCTCAGCCTGCTGAGAGCTGATGGTGGGGGAAGGCTGTTCCACACTCTTGGTTTATACTGGATAGAGCTGTCTGTTGGTGGAGACTCCCAACAGCTGACAGAGTTGAGAGTTTGCTGGCAATCGAAGTTATTAATAAAGCTGTGGCCATTGCCCTTACCCAAATTATATAAGGTCTTGTGTGTTTCCTGGGCAACGGGGTAATGGGGTTCTGGTCAGCAGTCAAGAGCATATGATTGTGAAAAGCAACAGATGGTTGTGAAATAGTGAGTGAAGGGTCAGATAATTGGCAATTTGACCAAAGGTGCATAAATATGGTGATTTAAAAAAAAAAGTTTTCAGTGTACGCAAATTAAAAAAACATCTAAATGAGATGGTATATTATCACAAGTAATATATTGATATTTAAAAAAAAATAATGTCAGTGTTCCTTTAAGTTGTGTAGGTAGTTTTAAGTGGAAAATGCCATGGCACTGGTTATTAATTCCAGGTTACAGATGAAGAAGAAAAAATAGAAAAGACAATTTTCAAATTTCTACTATATGAGTTTGACCTTACTAGTCTATTATAAGCCAACAGTCAAGAGAGCCTGGGGAATGCTAAGCATTTCCCTTGTCCAACTTACAGAATGAGAAATTCAGAACGCTAACACGGACATGACCCAAGGCAAAGGATACTAAGGAGCATCTCTTGTGCAGTAATAGAAAACATAAATGTTTTGCTTAAGAAAGAGTGAAATGTTCCCGTAGTGATAAAAAGCCTGGTGTATTCTCACTGAGAGTTATTTTTTATTTATTTTTTGCCCAGTACTGCTTGCAATCATGTCAGAGAATTGGGGATAATATTTGTTGAGAATGTGCAAAAGCACAGCCTGAGTCCATGTCTCTCATTATAGGAAGAATTTGACTCAAGTTTTTTTATATTGAGTTCCTTGGGTTATTTTGATAAATAATAAAATACCAATGTTTCAAATAGACAATGTATATAAAACAGGGTTCAGCAAAGTATCTATCCTTCGCACACAGTATACCTCCTCCCGTAGTATAAGGGGCTTTTAAAATAACTCAACCTGTTTCAGAGTAAGTCCATTTCTTATGAAATACAACACAATAACACTAAAAATATCCTGAAATATCAATGGTGTCTTTCTTTGGTTTTCTATAGTAAAATAAATAAATAAAAACGCTTTTCTTCAATTCTTCTCATATTCTTATTGAATAATTAGCATAATACCTGGTTATTATGAATTGCTCAGATGAAAGCATTCTCAAAGTGATTGCATAGACGTCTGTGATATTTTTTTCTTTTTTGTTCTCAAATTTTTTTTCTCCTAAATTATGTTTCTCTGTTTTAGTTCATTTGTTTCTTAAGACCAATGTTTGAAAGAATGCATTTTGCTTGATATGCACGATAATTGCTACATGACCATGAGCACCCTTCCCCCAGCTATGTATGTGTATAATCGCTTCTCTTCTCTCTGTATTTCTGTGCATTGACTGATTTGTATATTAATAAATGCATGCACTATGTACTTTTTCAATGTATTTTCAATGCGGACATTTAAAATGTTCAATGGCATGATTGATTTATTATGATTTTGTGCGTATTTCTGAGAGTATTAGTAGTAATGCATAGATTTTTCAGTTGTTCCCCTTAGTAGTGTTACAATGGCAAGTTTTGCAGAATTACCCCAAGGCGTGGAACATCTACAATTTTTTAAAATTAGGTACCTGGAACATTGACCTAATATAAATATTGGTGAAATATTTCTGGCCTTGTTTCCTACCAATCTTGGGCAGTCACAGGTCCTACTTTGTGGCCTAAAAGGTGAAAACAAAAGTATCCTTACATAAAACCATATTAAACATCAATACAACCAATAATAAAATTATATAATAAGAGCAGCAGGTCAACAAAAACCTCAAAATTACGTTGCTCCACAAATATATTAACATCCAACACTTATACGGGTTTACACTTGGACATTCAAGTAAGAATCAAAACAGTCAAAGTTACAATAATGATAAAAAAAGGTAATGACCCATAAGGTAACACAAGCATCACTTGTTTAATTTTTAAAATATCATTATAAACACTAATGATCATAGAATCCAACCATGGCTCCTCGGCTGTTGGTCTTCATTTCTCATTAATGTCTGACAATAGGCCAGTTGTTGGGTCTTCAGATATATGGACCAGTAGGGTTTAAGTTGGAGATGTTGGGATGTTGCTAATTGAGTGTCTAGTGAAGTGGAAATTATGAAATCAGAAATTAAAGTTTAGCATTGGAAAGTGTCTTATACTCAAACAGTAAATCTACTGGTTCCAGATACCCAGAGGGCTTTGGTTTCACGATGAACATACTATATCACAAACATTGATAGGTTAGTAAGCCTCCTCCGTGTTTTTTTTGTGTTTCTGCAAAGCTTACAGAATCAAAATAAGACTCTTTCAGCTTGAAAACAATATCCTATTAAATAACAGAAGACTTGCAGAGTTTTTCCTTACTCGTCAATACTATGAGATTTAATCTTACTCCAAACAATCACAGATAGGATTAGATTAGAGTTGACGTGGATGAGACATATGGAAGTCTAGAGTTAATGTAACTGTCCTTATAATTTAGCTCAGCAATAGATACTGAGATAGACAACTGCTTAGTGATTCCATGGGAGTTGGTTTAGGATTTAATGTTTAAATATATTGAAAGTGTTGGAAGTCCTATCAGAGACAAATTGCCAACCATTACAAAATATGATGTTGTGAAACCAGCTGCAGCCATGATGAACAACAACTCCTATAATCCTCAAATAATCCAGGTCAAAGGTGACTAAGGATGATGTAAATGGTAATTGTACAGTTGTAAGAGACCATTATTTTGGCTGCTCATGGTTTCCACCAATATGAGGCCACTCATCGTAGAAAATGGTAATTGTGTGAAATTAATATGGAAATTGCACATTTTACACCAATAAGCTTCAAATCTTTTACAATTCACATTATATATATATATATATATATATATATATATATTTGTTTTTCAATTTATTTATTTTACTTTTTTATTTAAATTATTATTACTAGCACAACCTGGACAAGGTCTCACTCTTCCCAGGGTGGAAAGCTATGTTAAGTGCCACACATACAAAGTAACTCTAAAGTAAACTGGTTTACAAACCTGTTATACTCATGCTGTGAGAATAAAGTATAGGACAGAAGTTTATGGAACAAGCAAAGACACCCAGAGACCACAATAAGACACTTTTGAATAGAGTAACTGTAGCTGGTGTAGGATAGGTCTGCCTGCACCTAACAGTGATTCTCCTGAAATTTTTTAAAGTATCTATCTTTTTTTTTGTCTTTTATTATTTTTTATTTATTTTTTTTAGCTAATTTTCATGTTTTGCCTATATAATTCAATACAAATCAGAAAATTTGATCCCATAATTTCCATGTATTATTTTATGTATGCTATGGATATTTCTGTTTATTATTTAAATTATTTCTAGAACAGAGATGAAGCTTGTTTTGACGTTAAAAAAAATGCACGTTCTATATTTAGAAAGCAAAAGGAAAATTGAATAAGAAACTTTCCCCAGGTCAAATATAAGAACATGAAGTAAGTTTTCTTTTAAGATTCTAGTATCTCTCCACTGAACTACATTTATGATGACACTATTCCAACCGATGGGTGGTTGGGTGCCACAGGAGATACCGTTCAAAAACAGCTAGAAAGCATCTTGTTGGCACTCCCTGGAAACATTTTATTTTTTACTTTACACCTATCGTAGCTGAAAATAATTTCAGGGAATGTATTACACATCCCTAGGCACCATTCCAGCAAAGACGTAGATATGGTTTATTCAAAGAAAAAAGGAATAGTTTTGAATTTCAAAGAAATTGCAAACATAAGCTCAAAGTTGCCAAGCTAGTACAAAAGTTGAAATGGCATTTTTTTTCCAAATTGAAAATTCAAACCTAAGATACACAATATTTCTTCTTCATCCACAATCTCTGGTTTTCAAAAAGCTCTACTTATGTGCACAGCAAACCAGTAATCAAGCCTAAAGGAGCTAGTATTTACTCAGATTTAGGCACTGTTTTCATATTTTTTTTTATAAGCTTTCAAAATGATTAAATATTTTTGGTAAACTTAAAAAAAAAGATTTTAATATTTTCAAAAATATTTTAAAAGTTCGATTTTTTTATATATATTGATAATTTAAATATTAGTTTTTTTATATATTGATAATATACTGATAATTTAAATATTAGTCTAATATTTAAATAACATAATTTTAACATTTAAACCACAAATATGAAATTATTTGAAAAGCTTACCCAACAATCTGAAACTGAGACTTTAATTCTGTTAAAAAAGGTACTTAACATGAATCAAATTTAAAATCAGTTTTTGGACTCCTAATATTTCTATTGAATTTGCAGATGGGCAAACACAATTGCAGCGTAGGAATGACATGCTCTGAAACAGACAAATAGACATTTTGAATCATTTTGTTTGCATTATCAAAGACAATGTAAATTTGGTTCAATATCTATGGTGATTGTTCTTCAAAATCTGAGAGTAATGAGCCACTACAAGAGACTTTTAGTATTCTCCTCGTCATTCAATATTTCTTTGTGTAGAACATTGTGTTTCAGTGTTGTGTTCCTTCACTGACCTTGTTTTTGTTGAATAAAGTAATTGTTCACTGCAATGTCACTGTATTGTTTCCGTTAATTGATTAAACGTGTTTATTTTTCATTTACAACTATTCAAAAAAAAAATGTTTCTCAGAGTAACACATATCATTTTACTTATTGTTACGCATTTGCTAAACATTCTTGCTGTCATTATACTGGTGTAACCTTTAGATTTTAAGCTTGTTTGGTCATGGCCTTCATCACCTACTCTTCCTGTATGTCAAACATGTTTTGTTAGAATTAAATGTATGTCTTGCTTTTCTATTGCATGTCACTGTGAAATACAATGCCTGGCCAAAAAAAAGAAAAAGTCGCTACCTGGATTTAACTAAGCAAATAGGTAAGAGCCTCCTATTTGATAGTTACTGCATGGGCGATTATCTTTCAGCTGGCAACAAGTTATTTAACACCAACTGATGCAATAAGTAGCTTCTCATTTCTTAAACAACCATGTTGAAAGACACACCCCGTTGTCATGGAAAAGATGTTAATCTGTTTGAGAAAAGAGTTGAGCGAACCCAAACTGTAACGTTCGGGTTCGTACCGAACATTACGATTTTTTGACCCCGAACCCGAGCCCGGACATTTCAGTAACAGTTCGGGTTCGAGTTCGGTGTTCGGCGATTTAATGGCGCATTTTGAAAAGCTGCAGGGCAACCGATCAACAAGCGTTTGACTCGTGTGCCCTTAGAAGCCATCACAGGCATGCCTACTAACGGCATGGCTGTGATTGTCCAGTGCAGCATGTGACCCAGCCTCTATATAAGCTAGTAGGGGCATGTCTATTAAACAGTGAGCAGCCTGTGGCCCCTCCTGAGCCCCCACTCGCACGTCATTTAATCTAAATGGGGGACATATTGCCCCCCCGATCCCCACCCCTGAGCGGTGGGTGGGGGCCCAAAAGTAAAATAATGGGGGGGACCTATTGTTCTCCCCCCTGGCCCACACCCCTGAGCGGCGGGTGGTGACCCTAAATAAGAATAAGGTGGGGTGACCTATTGTCCTTCCCCCTGGCCCCCACCCCTGAGCGGTGGGTGGGGGCCCTAAATACTAATGGGGGGGGACCTATTGTCCTCCCCCTGGCCCCCACCCCTGAGCGGCGGGTGGGGGCCCTAAATAAAAATTTCACCCCCCACCCAGGTGACTTGGGGTCCCCAAACCCCTAGTCACCTCCCAAAAAAAATTAACCCCTACCAACCCCCCTCACCCTAAAAATAATGAGGGGGGACTTTTAACTAAGTACCTGTAAAAATAAAATAAAACTTACCATTTGATGTTTTCTTTCTTCTTAAATCTTCTTTTTTTCAGCCCCCCAAAAAGTCAAAATAAAAATCCATAATAACCGACACACTTTAAAAAAAAAGAGCGCAAAAAAAATAATCCATCTTCACCCATGGAGGGTTCCACGCAGACTGAGCTCTGCAGGGCGGGGGAAGGCTTATAATGCCTTGCCCCGCCCTACAATTAGGCTCAAAGCACTCTGATTGGTAAGTTTAAGCCATCCAATCAGAGTGTTCTGACAGGTAAATGAAGAGACTGACAAGTAAGATCTCTGAGCACTCTGATTGGTGAGTTTAAGCTATCCAATCAGAGTGCTCTGACCGGTAAATGAAGTGTCTGACAGGTAAGATCTCTGAGCCTAATTGCAGGGCGGGGCTAGGCTTTATAAGCTTTCCCCCGCCCTGCAGAGCTCAGTCTGTGAGGAGCCCTCCATGGGTGAAGATGGATTTTTTGGGGGCGCTTGTTTTTCTTTTTTTTTTTTTAAGTGAGTCGGATATTATGGATTTTTATTTGGCCTTTTTTATCGCTGAAAAAATAAGATTTTAGAAGAAAGATAACATCAAATGGTAAGTTTTATTTTATTTTTACATTTACTTAGTTAAAGGTCCCCCCCACTATTATTTTTAGGGTGAGAGGGTAGGTAGGGGTTAATTTTGGGGGGGAGGGGGCTGACTACGGGTTTGGGGACCCTTAGTCAACTGGGGGGGTTACATTTTTATTTAGGGCCCCACCCGCCGCCAGGGGGTTGGACAAAAGGTCTCCCCCCTAATTGGATTTTAGGGCCCCCACCCACCACTCAGGGGTGGGGTCAGGGGGGAGGACATTAGGTCCCCCCTTATTCTAATTTAGGGCCCCAAATCACTGCTCAGGGGTGGGGGCCAGGGGGAGGACATTAGGTTCCCCCTAATTGGTATCTAGGGTCCCCACCCACCGTTCAGGGGTGGGGGCCAGGGGCAGGACAATAGGTCCCCCCCTAATTGGTTTTTATGGTGACCCCACCCACTGCTCAGGGGTGGGGGCCAGGGGGGAGGACATTAGGTCCCACCCCCAATTTTTTATTTAGGGCCTTCACCCACCACTCACGGGTGGGGGCCAGAGGGGAAGACATTAGGTCCCCCCTTTATTCTAATTTAGGGCCCCCACCCCTGAGCAGGAAAGGACATTAGGTCCCCCCTAATTGGTATTTAGGGCCCCCACCCATCGCTCAGGGGTGGGGGCCAAGGGGGAGGACATTAGGTCCCCTCAATTAGTATTTAGGGCCCCCACCCACCGATCAGGGGTGGGGGCCAGGCGAGAGGACATTAGGTCCCCCCAATTTTTATTTATTGCCCCCACCCACCACTCACTGGTGGGGGCCAGACTGGAGGACATTAGGTCCCCCTATTTTTATTTAGGGCCTCCACTCACAGCTCACGGGTGGGGGCCAAGGGGGAGGACATTAGGTCCCCCCCTTATTCTAATTTAGGGCCTCCACCTGCCGCTCAGGGATGGGGGCCAGAGGGAAGACAAAAGGCCTCCCCCTTACTTTACTTTAGGGCCCCCACCCACCGTTCAGGGGTTGGGGCTCAGGAGGGGGGAACCTTTTTTTTTTTTAACAGTGAGTAGACATAAGCTACTCGCTGTTTAACAGACATGCCTACTCGAGGTATAGTGAGTAGGGGCATAATTTACTAATACTAAGTAATCTTTACTTAGTATTAGTAAATTTGGCTGAAAGACCAATTCAGGTCTTTCAGCCTTTTGGTAGATAGCTCTCTAATACCATGGGAATTAGGGAGTTATCTACTTATTCATTCCTGTCATTACATTGACTGGCCAAGTAACTTACATTTTATATGAATGTGTGTTACTTGATTGTTGCAAGTGTTGCAAATTCTTACAGCTGAATCCTGGCTATGTTTGTATACTTTTTATTTAAAATTGTATACAGTGTAACATTCTTCTTCTTCCACTGGGTAAGTATATTAGTACTTAGGCAATACATTTTACTTCCTTTTGCAGCCCTCTAGCACTTTCCATGACTTTTTTAGAGCCATTTTAGTGCCCAAAAGTTCGGGTCCCCGTTGACTTCAATGGGGTTCGGGGTCAAGTTTGCCGAAGTTCGGGTAAACCCGGCAACCCGAAGATCCAGGTGTCCGCTCAACTCTATTTGAGAAGGGTCAAATCATTGGCATGCATTAAGCAGAGAAAACATCTAAGGAGATTCCAGAAACGACTAAAATTGGGTTAAGAACTGTCCAACGCATTATTTTAAACTGGAAGGATAGTGGGGAACCATCGTCTTCGAGGAAGAAATGTGGTTGGAAGAAAATCCTGATTGATTGTGATCAGCGATCACTTAAACGTTTGGTGAAATCAAATCGTAGAAAAACAATAATAGGACTTAGGGCTAAGTTTAATAGTGAAAGTAAGATCATTTCCACACGCACAATGCGAAGGGAACTCAAGGGATTGGGACTGAACAGCTGTGTAGCCTTAAGAAAACCACTAATCAGTAAGGCTAATTGGAAAAAAAGCTTAAATTTGCTAGAGAGCGTAAAAATTGGACTGTGGAGCAATGGAAGAAGGTCATGTGGTCTGATGAGTCCAGATTTACCCTGTTCTAGATTGATGGGCGGATCAGGGTAAGAAGAGAGGCAGATGAAATGATGCACTCATCATGCGTAGTGCCTATTGTACAATCATGTGGGGGCAGTGCTATAATCTGGGGTTGCTGCAGTTGGTCAGGTCTAGGTTCAGCAACATTATGTGCCCAAAGAATGAGGTCAGCTGACTACATGAATATACTGAATGACCAGGTTATTCCATTAATGGCTTTTTTCTTCCCTAATGGCACTGGCATATTCCAAGATGACAATGCAAGGATTCATCTGGATCAAATTGTGAAAGAGTGGCTCAAGGAGCATGAGACATCAGTTTCACATATGGATTGGCCGCCACAGAGTCCAGACCTTAACCCCATTGAGAATCTTTGGGATGTGCTGGAGAAGGCTTTGCGCAGTGGTCCGACTCTCCTATAATCAATACAAGATCTTGGTGAAAAATGAACGCAACATTGGACAGAAATAAATCTTGTGACATTGCAGAAGCTTGTCGAAACAATGCCACAGTAAATGCGTGCCGTAATCAAAGCTAAAGGCAGATAAACAAAATATTTGAGTGTGTGACCTTTTTTTTTTTTTGGTGGAGACTTTTTTTTTTGGCCAGGCCGTGTATGTTGATGCAATATTAAGAATTGAAATTGTAACTGTAATTGTGTGACATTAATTATTGATTAAAACTCTTATGACGTATGACCCTTGTTTTCCACAACTATTTAATTTGCAGCACACCCCTTATTTGGTGCTCATACATTCAGACCCAAGTTTATTGATGCTATTTAAAAAAATTGCTCTCATTGACATTAAATCTGACCGTTCCACGTAACTAATTAACTTTCCTTTTCACATACCTACTGGAGTCTTAAAAAATGTATAAAACATATAAACAGGTTTTTGTGGCAATAACTGCATACATGCTCGATGCAAATGTATTTTTGGAACTAACTCTTGAACAACTTCTTCATGACCTTCATATTTTCTCTCTTTAATCTTTGTTTTCTCATTATTTCATGTCATTTTCAAGTTATTTCTCATACTTGCCAAACTACTACTTATGAGTATCTATTATTTCTAGAATTAAATGTGTTTCATTACATTAATCATATCTGCATTCTCACAATAATGGGAAGACTATCATGGCTTCTGAAGAGCCTTGTTATTACACTCACTGAAAATTAGTAAATTTGTTCTAATGTGCAGGAACAGACTGTTTGAGCCACTTGGGGAGTCAAGGTTTAAAAAGTGATGGAAAAATTTAAAACACAAGCAGTCATCAATGGAATGAGACTGTTGTTTCCACTGGTTTATTTGGTGATTTCCCTCCTTTTAAATTTTTGTCTACTTTTTAGATAAATCCTGTCCATTGTGCCTGCATAAATTTGCACCTACCTGGTGTGATGTTCGCTACTGAGTTTGCTGCCGCTGGTTTATAACTTCAATTCCAGTATGTTCTAAGGATTTGACACTCTCCTCTTAGTTTGAAGTTGCAATGGTCTTAGTGAGACCGACAGGTGACCAAACAAATGAAGTAAATGTTCCTGCATATGAAACACAGACAGTTTGAACCTTGACTTTACACTGAAAGTCTTCTGAGACTCCGTAAATTGGAATAGTCCATTTTGGTGTTGCTTTTTCCATACACTGAATGATATTAATGGAAGTTAAAGAACCAGTGTTTTAATTTCTGGGGAATTCTGAGTAAAAACAACCCATGTTTTATAAAACTCGATGGAAACAATAAGTAAATGTAAAAAATCGGCAAGGCAATGATTCTTATACACCAGCTTGGCAAGGTACTTGGGCAAAGCTGGCAGACGTATGGCTGGGTTGTGGCATGAACACTTTAGAGGAATGACACAAACAAGTACGATGTATAAGGTTCATACTACTTCAATCACAGGAGGCCAAAAGTGATAACAGAGCAGGTGCCACCAGGATGTTTCATGAAAAGACACTATGCTCTCTGCAATATATTATTTCTCTGGCACATCATGCAATAGCACTCTATCTATGGTATATCTGGAACGAGACGTGTTATGAGAATCATCTTTATCCTTTGCCTGGTCTGAAATAAGATGCTCACAGCATGCTGTAACTCTAGAATTAAAACTAACATTACAGTCTTCAATGGGGAAGGGCACTATATATTAATGGGAGGCATTCAACAGATGAACGATGCTGTCTAACATGTCTCAGATAATTACAGCACTTAATCATAGTCATTGTTATTTCTATAGGGCAATTGTAGGGCAACATTGTAAGAGTAGATCAGTCAACACATAAATGAATAAAATGCACCTGCTGATTGCTCCACTTTTAGATCATTACCCCATATTTCCTCTTTATACATTGTATACATCTGGAGCAATGTTGTGTATGTATTGTATCTAACAGAAATCCAGGGAGGTTATCCTTCTCGTACCATAACCGGTAACATCCGCAGTCTGATTGCGAACCCACAACTCTAATGCATGAACCAAGAATTAACTGTACAGTTCCTAGGAGAGAGTTCCTGTTAAAATCGCATAATTGAAGGATAATTACCTCGGTATCCATGTCTACTTTAATCACAATAGAGCTGCATGTTTGTTTTTGTCATAGAAATATTTGCCGCCCAATTTGTGTCTATCTACCTGCGCTCAATGACACACATCAAACCTTAATGAGGGCCAAATTAGCAGGACTGGCTTCCATGAGATGTTGTAGAAATGACGTGACAACAAAGGGCTATGAAACCCAGAAATATTGTGTTTGCGATGCGTTTTCTTGGTTTATGGTCATTAAAGGGTTTGATGGAGAATTCTTTGCTGTGCCAGTTACTACTTGGAGACGTAGAACAAAAAAACAGGAAAATGAGTCCTCTCTATTCAGATGATAGCAAATGCAACATGGGGATCATATGCTAGCAAAATTCTGTCATGGAGCCAGAAGTGATCTCAAAGGGCCTGCATTAGAGATAGGTCAAAGATCCGATGTTCTGCAAACCTCTCTAAAAGAAAAATGACTATTGGGGTAATCAGTGTATTTCACTTGCAGACTATATATCTTCTTTTAGGGCACCACTCCAATGATGACAGTCAGCCAGAAAGAGCGTACAGGCTTGGTGTACTTAACTCTTCTTTACCTGGAGGATCCATGCAACCTGAAATATCCAGTCCAGCTGCATCCATAATTAACGTTCTGATGGAGTGACCCTATTAAACATTAAAGTGCTGATAGAGTGAAATATGACTAAGTCAATTCTCAGCAAAGAGCAATATAAATACATAGAGTGAAGGCCAGCTGGATTGAGGGTTTGATGTGGTCAGGAACAGAGAACGATTGTGCACTCAGGTGGAGAAATGAAAAATGTGAATAAATGCAAACAATTAATGCCTAACCCGATATGGTGGGGTCTCATGGATAGGAAGTCATGGGGATCAGTGAGTCCTGACCATCAAAACGCAAGCCAAGCAAACGGGAGACCACGGTAGAGTGAATTTGGCAGAATATACAGTACTTTGAATTATGGGCTGCAATAGATATTCAACTTGTTTAGCTGAAATGAGTTAATATAATGTGAGCAACAGTCTGCAGACCTCACTGTCTCATCAGTGTGCCGGGAATTAGTAAAGTAATGATCTGCAATTTCTGTGATCAGGAATTAAGAAAAAAGGACTTACACTGTAGATTTATCCTTAAATAGGTTAAAGCAATGACACTTGGAAAATGATCGCGACAATGAGTTACTGTTATTATCTGCAGTACAGATTTTAACTCTGCTGCTGGCATATGTCACAGAGCAAATTCATTTGCAAAAGGAATAACTACTGTAAAAAGGGTTAATGGATCAGCGCTACCCGATGCATCTTGGGCACAGTGTTCTGAAAGCATTATGTGCCTGAAAAGATAATTAAACGCTGTGAATTTGTAGCATCTATTTCTTAAGAATTGGTCAAAAGACACAATGCAGCTCTGTACTGCTGCCTGCAGCCGTGACTCAATCACTGGACAGAGGCAGCTTATGCTAATTAAACTCTAACAGAGGCAGTTTTCCCATAATGAGAATCAGCATTTACTATGATCTCCAATATTTTGGGAGTGTGGGAGGCTGGTGGATTGGAGTATATAACGGTTTTGTAATAAGTAGTGTCTATAATAAAAGCAGAGTAATTTGCCAATATTCTGGTAGTACTAGTGACCATAACAACCAGTTATGGTAAATAACTCGTTAGCAAAGCTGTTGTGGACTTGTGTTATAATTACACAGAGAGAAGGACAAAGGTTAGCAATCACTGATAAAGATCAAGTAGAGGGGCTGCATTCATGCAGTATACATTTCATATGTTAAATTTTTTATTTTATAAATCAGGCACCAAGGATTTTGAAGCACATATATAATGTTTAACAGAATTCAATCAGCAGTCATTTTGACATGTTTGAATATTGTTTGTGCATGTATCCCAAAAGAAAATAGATAGAATCCTTTATCAGAATATGTCAATTGTATCCACCAGATACAATGCCATAACGAACTCCAACATTTCTTCTACATACAGTAGCAAACATTCAAGCTTTTTATTTGGGATCTGCACAATATAATTAAGGCAGTAACATCAAATGAGGGATCTCAGTTTAAAGTGGAACTGGGAACCAGCGAGTAGTTATGGCAGCAGTACATTGCTTGTTTGGGCCATTGAAGGCTGGACCCCTAGGTTCTATAAAGTTTAGCCAGTTGATGTAAATTTTTTTATCTTTGTTTTTTTTTTAAATGTTTCATGTCAAACCTACAAATTATATATATATATAGTAAAATCTGCACTCAAAGGTTAGGTTGTAGCAGATCCTTATTATGACCTGGTGCCAAACTGAACTAGAATTTAGCAGAAAAATAAAACGTAACTTATTAAAAAAAAAAAATCTAAATCATTATGCGATGGTATTTGGTGTCAAAGCTCTCCCACATATATCCTGGCACATCCGCCACGTGCTGGAGGTGTTTGGGTCAAGTGGGCACCCTACAGCATATTTTGGGGGATTGCCCATGCATTGCTCAGTATTGGCAGGAACTTGTTAAATTCTTTCAGGAGGCATTGAAGATCAATATCCCCATGCACCCAGAATGCTATCTATTACATGTATTTCCCATCCCGCTATCTGAGGACATCAATCATGTACTAATACACTGCTTTATAGCTGCAAAAACTACAATTGAACAAAGATGGAAACAAACCCAGATCCCTACTCTGACTGATGTTCTAACGAGACTTGACACCTCAGGCCAATATGACAAAAATGGCGTGCCGCCTTCAAGGCAAAGAGAGTAAATATACAAAGTGATGGCAGAAATGGCTGTCAATAAGGGATTCATATTGGTAAAGTTCATTTACAAAATAAATAAATAAATATAATAAAACACACAGAAAGACGCAAATATACATACAATTAAATGAGGCAGTACATCCCTCTCGAGACTAAGCCATGGCGTAATACTACCCGAAGGAGACTCTAATACCTGGTGCTACACCCTCAGCCCAGAACGTAGACATATGTAGACCACAATATTACTAAACCAGGAATGGACAAAAAGGGAGTAATCCCCATCCAAAAAGGCACCGGAATACACCCACTATTTTCTTATTACATAGTTACATAGTTACATAGCTGAAAAGAGACTTGCGTCCATAAAGTTCAGCCTTCCTCACATTTGTTTTTTGCTGTTGATCCAAAAGAAGGCAAAAAACCCAGTTTGAAGCACTTCCAATTTTGCAACAAACTAGGAAAAAAATTACTTATTGACTCCAGAATGGCAGTCAGATTTATCCTTGGATCAAGCAGCTATTACCCTACATTAAAAAATGATATCCTTGAATATTCTGTTCTTGCAAGTATGCATCTAGTAGCTGTTTGAACATCTGTATGGACTCTGATAAAACCACTTCTTCAGGCAGAGAATTCCACATCCTTATTGTTCTTACAGTAAAAAAACCTTTTCTTTGCCTTAGATGATATCTTCTTTCTTTCAGTCTAAACGCATGACCTCGTGTCCTATGTAAAGTCAGGTTTGTGAATAGATTTCCACACAATGGTTTGTATTGGCCCCGAATATATTTGTAGAATGTTATCATATCCCCTCTCAGGCGACGTTTTTCTAAAGAGGTTTAAATTTGTTAAACTTTCTTCATAGCTGATATGTTCTATTCCTTTTATTAATTTTGTAGCCCGCCTCTGCACTTTTTCTAGTGACATAATACCCTTCTTTAGAACAGGTGCCCAAAATTGCACAGCATATTCAATATGTGGTCTTACCAGTGATTTATGAAGAGGCAAAATTATATTCTCATCCCGAGAATGAATGCCCTTTTTCATGCATGGCAATACCTTACTGGTCTTAGCCACTGCTGATTGACGTTGCACATTGTTGTATAGATTGTTGTCTATAACAATTCCCAAGTCCTTTTCGTGTGTTGTTATCCCTAATTGGCTTCCATTAAGGGTATACGTTGCTTGTGCATTCTTTACGCCAAAGTGCATAACTTTGCATTTTTCAACATTAAATTTCATGTGCTATTTGAGTGCCCAATTCCCCAGTCTATCTAAATCCCTCTGCAGTAAAGTAATATCTTGCTCACATTATATTACTTTACAGAGTTTTGTGTCATCTGCAAACACTGAAGCACGATTTTCAATGCTTATAGAATGCTGTTTCACTCTTACCCCCTTTTTTATGTTCCTGATTCTTGTTTGGTGTTACTCACTTTCTTTATATTTTCATGCTCAAGAGGTATCTTAATCACATATTAGCATAGGACCAATAAATGGTACAAACAAGACGGGATCAAACATTTCCATAAAAAAAAAAAAAAAGCAAAAAAAAAACTAAAATAATGATAGCGCTACCAAAGTGAACAATACATGAAAATACCAGCGAATTTGGTGGCGCACACTTTTTTGGAAAGCAATATCAAAGCCTTCCCATGAAAAAACCTACACTTACCCATCCAGGGGTTGTTATTCTGTACGGTAGCCTAGATACAAGCAACATTTCCATCTTATACAGGGAATGATGGCTATAATGCATGTACGAAGCATGTCAAATGCTCACTGTTAACGTCAAACTGTATTCTGATGTTTGATCTTACATACTGCAATGTACTGAATATGATAGACAACCTGTGCTAGTTATGCTAACTTACGTTCTTGCATACAGCACTGTACCGATTGTCATTGATAACTTGTGTTAGTTTTGTTAACTTACGTTTCTGTGCCATGTATACCTTACAACATCATTGAATAAAAAAAAATTATACATGGAAAAAAAAATAAAACATCGACGTTTCAGATTTTTTTTTTTTACATTCTTTATTTTTTTGCAGTGCATTGAAAGTCAGACAAGCTTTAGTGGACATTACCACATGAGTTGATAAGGCATAAGAACATTTAGGAAAAAAAAATACAATATATGGAATGCCAAGAATGCAGCACCACTTTTTTTCTTTTTTTAAATAAACAAAAAGGTATGGAAACAGGATATGCATGATCCCTGCAGATATTAGTAGATTACACTTTTATATCTTACAATAGGCATGTAGTGCTAGATCAGGCTATGCATCAAGCTATGTATCAAGCTAAAATAATCATAACTAATGAATAGTGTGTTACCGCATTCACTGCAGAAATAGGAGTAAGGTAGTAGGAAAATAGCATGCTATCTCAAGTAAACATGGGACTTGGAACATTGCCAGGGATGAAATATTAGCAGACACATGTATGACTGTGGTACTGGTGTCAAGTTAAACTGGGCATGGATCATGCTGTAAAACACACTTGGGGTGAACCATGTAATTGCAAAGTGGTTGTGCTATTCGAGTGGTAAGGACCCTGATTACTACTCCCTAGTGGGAAGATTAGTGTAGGGGGAATCAGTTATAATTAGCTGTGGTATGAGCATGTCCCTCCTGCCCTGATGCCACAGGTTGTTACCCTATACCCATGCTGACCAGCTTAGTGGCAGATGGAGATAGTGTACCGTTAGTCCAATTTTGGCCACTCCGCCGGCCCATGGCCTTCTCAAGGGCCCATGTGCAGTTCCCACCAATCTGGACGCTCTCAGCTCCGCTAGCAAGGTCCCGGGAGGTTGCGAGGTGGTTTTGCACCTTCCAAGCACGTGCAGTAAGCATCAGGTTGATTCTCCTCTGGGCCCTTGGACATTTCGGGACGTGATTTCTTCCTCACTGGCGTCCCATTCTCAGGCGCTGTCTGCGGTCTCCATCTCCTAATCAGCAGTTGGTGGCCCTACAATATCTTGTTTCGTTTCGGCAGGCATTCATTTGTCGCAGGAGTGGGTAGATTGCGCTTCTTTTGCTGCTTGGCCCTCTGCTGCATTCTCCGTCCCCTTTGGCTCACTGTTTGGGTAGTATTGGTTGCAGGTCGGCAGCCATGACACTGGTCCTCTTGCTGAAGGTAGACGGGTAGTTTCTGCAACGGGAGAGCAGCAGTCTGTTGTGGGGCAGATTGGTATAGCTTGTGCTCTAGTTTCCTCCAGAATGCATCAAAGTGTTTGTTCAGTTGTGTCAGGATATCATGGGTAGTTTTGTTGGGACCTTCAACACATGTTGTGTCCGCCATCTTAAGTTGCTCTCCCTGCCCATGTAACCCCCACTGCAGTATGCTTGGGGTTGCCTCACTTGAGTGGTTACCCCCGCCGGACCGATGGAGTGGGTAACAGGGCTTGCTAGTGCTATAGCCAGCACCAGGGCATCTCCAGGTCGAGGGAACGGCCGCCTCTCCTGCCTGGTGTGTTCCAGGCTGCAACCTCAAGCGCTGTACCTGCGGGCCTTGATTGTGTCGCATTTTGCCCACACTGTAAGTGGATAGTTGGATCCACCGCTTGTCTCACAGGATAAGGCTGTAATTTGCGGGTATTGCTCGGATTGTGCGGGAGCTCGTGAAAAACACGACTCTCCGCCATGATGGCCAGCCCTCGCTCCCGACATTTCAGATTTACACCAACTCTTTCATCTAAGAAAATATTTAATAATAAAAGTTTAAATAAAAGTTACATCTTTATAGTTCTACTACGTTCTATAGTGCTATCCTTTCTACAACATAATATAATATAATACGTAAATATATAAATAAATAGATAAATATATGTGAATGTTTTACATATAATCTATATAGCACATTTAAAACGGTCAGAGTAAAATTGTGCCGGATTGACCCTTTAAAATTAAAACGCTGGCCTATGCGCAGAGATAGAAATGACTGAGATACTGGCTTTAGTATACCCAGGCAGTTTCATTGAGTTTGAGAGCTCTGCTACAGCACAAAATCCACCTGTTATTTTGTTATTGCTTTCTATTTCTAAATAGGATCCCTACAGACAATATAATGTAAGATTCCTATCATCTTTCTTATTCCACTCATCAGCTGGGCACCTGAATATCTACTACACAGCCACATGCATACACACAAGTCTATAGGTTTGTATGAAATGCACATATTTTGTAGCCTAACAGATTTGAAGCACTGCATCACTGTATTCCCACTGTGTGCCGAAGCAGTGGAGATCAGTGAAGATGAAATTGTACATATATTTTATTAAGCCTCCCTGTTATATTTATTGTAGTTTTCCCATTTTTATGTCATAGACATTTTGAGTGAAAGGACAGATTGTGATTGTTAGACGGTGCCTGATGCTTTCTCTCAGGCTGTGTTTTCAGAGCTAACATGTACTGGCGCAGCGTTTAGAGACGCGGTTTTCTATTGTCTGAGTCTCCGAATGTTCAGCTAATTAGAGCAGTCTAAAGATTGATGATATACGTACTGTGTATAAATCACATCTAAACATAGTTCAGATCTGATAAATGTTTTTTATCACAAGGAATTTATCACCATCTATTACTCTTGAGCGCGTACAATATAATTGGGTGTGTGTATATCTTTATAAAAATAGAAAAGCCCCAGAAATGCCTGAGTTCTATACATGATTATACTTCGAGAAGTCCATTCTGGGCTAGATGGCACAAGGCATCGGAAACAGCCCTACATTTTATCGGAAGCTATTTTAGGGGAAATGTAAAACAGGTACACATTGTTTGCACCCATCAAAAAACATAACTAAAAAGCCTGCCAAGGGATGAACTACTTTACAACAATTTGTATTGCAAGTTACACTCTAAGTAATTAAATCATATAAGTGGTACAATAACAAACCAGGATTAGTGATGTCCCAAATGGTTCGCCGAACGGTTTGCCGAACGGTTCGCCGAACGGTTCGCCACGGACGGTGAACCGTTCGGGACATCACTAACCAGGATGCACACCAAATGTATTGCAAATGTTACAATATCTTTTACAAAAACAATAAGATAGGCTTCCCTTGAGAAATACATCTTTTTGTGCTTAAAACATTTTTTTTTTTGTGACTTAAGTAGTGCTCGGGTAGGCTATTGATGTTAATATTGTGATATAAGGATGTATAGATTCTAGCCTTATCACTATGGTTTTTGCCTTTTGTATGTCCTATTATCTTATTGTTTTGTAAATAAAGATATTCAGTAGATTTGGAGTGCATCCTCGTTTGTTATTGTATACGAAATTCACTTCTAACATTGGTGCAATGATGGATTAATGTTCACACTGGACTTGATTCTTCTAACCTACCTTCCGCACAGCAACAAACAGCTGCTTGTGCCTCCATCTTGGGTCTTTGTCAATCATTGTTATGAGCGAGTTGCACATCAAGTGAGGGTGAGTCAAGTGTATATGTGTGTGTTTTGTGCACGTGGGCCAGTGTGTGCATCTGTGTAAATGTGTGTCAGTTTGATCATCTGTGCATGTGTGTGTATATGTCAGTGTGTGCATGTATGTCTGTGTGTATATGTGCATGTGTGTATATGTGCATGTGTATATGCATATATGTAACTATGTGTGTGTCACCATATCTGTTAATGTGTGTCAATCTATATGTTTTAGTGTGTATTTCCTAGAGTATATATGTGTGTGGCAGTGTATGTGTGTGTATCTGTGTGTGACAATGTGCATCTGATTTGATTCCTATCAGAATGTTTTGATCAAACCAATGCAAAACTCTTTTTCTACATGCAGCAGACAAATTAAGAATTGTAACAAGTTAAACCACCAAGTACCACATAATATTGATTTACATGGTCAATCAGTAACACAATATACTATTGTGTTGTGTTTAAAACATGGCAGAGCAACCATAGTACCCAAGATTAAAAAAGTTTGACTAAAAGGAAACTATTCAATAGAATAATATGTTTATTAGTAAAAAAAAAAAAAAGACCCTTTTGAAATTCGAAACCAATATTTTATACAATATTAATATATTGTTACCTGTACCCCTCTGCTTAAGGAAGGATGAGGAAAATTGATTGACACCCCACTGTCCAGTCATGCTTCATCATGTGTTTTATCTTAATCTTTTTTTAGCAACTAGGCCATTGTATTTCACATTCATTGATTCTGGGATATGGGACCTTTAACATCACGTCCATTGACTTCTGGGAAATGTCCAGAATCCCCTGATGAAAACACAGTGAATCACATTCATCTACTGAGTGCCCTAGTCTTCCGCTTACCAAGGACAGACAGAATGTGTTAGACGTCGGCAAAATGTATGATATGTTGGCCTTCTCTGGCTGCGGATTTAAGTCGGAGAATAAATCTCTGTATTAAATTGAACCTGTCACCAAATATTTTGTGGAAGATTTGAAAATAAAATTGATCTAAAATTGAAATTTTACTCCGACATTGTTTAACACTTAACATGTTCTCACATTTCTCATTCTCTCCTGATCACACCTTCTGTAATTCCCTATATTCTCTATTAATTATAATCTTTACTCTCTCTGTCTGTATAACCTTAAATACTGTTTAAATGGCTTAGTGCCAGAGGGATGAGGCATGTGTTGCTTTACCCTCTGGTATAAAAAAAAGTTAGCCCCAAGCACTGCTCATTGTTATTTCAGACAAATATTTATCTATGTAATATAGGGCGTTGGTTAAAGAATACTGCTGTGCCCTTTTTATTATATTAAACCATATTATATTAAATTATATTATATTATATGCTATGCTTTATGTGATAACAGTAAAATATGAAACGTATTCTTTTATGTTTCATTATGGTAATCCAGGTTAAGAACCTTTGTAATTTGATGTAACTATATTTTTGCGTCATAGAACATCAGTAATATTGTCACATTAGAATTCTTTGCATAGACCATATGTTCTTGTTGGCACACATACAAAAGGAAAATGTGAACTGCACTGAAGTTGGGTGGAGGTGTACCCATAGATGTTTCAGGGTTAGCCCAGAAACAAAAAGTGCTTAGAGGGAACAATCTCAGAAACTGTTGCCTCCATCCCTAGCTAAAGGGGTGATATCTCTCCCTCCAGGTATACGTGCTAGCTCAATAAACTAGAATCAACCATTTACAGGGTATTTTTTTTTACAGGGAAAAGTCAGCTTGTCAGGGCACCACAGTGTGCTGAGGGTTACAGTTACCCCTTATGTCCACTGACAGTCTGTATCCAGTATATGGAAGGAATCAAGCTGTGATAGCTGATATGCTTAAAACTTGCAGGCTATTCAGAATAGATTTTAAGAATTAAAACATCCTAAAATCTAATTTTAAATCCCTTTATGATGGTGCCAAACAATGTCTGTGACCTCATTTAAATACACGAGTTGATGTAAATACAAAACACATATAATAGTAAGGGTCACGGTCAATGCCCCTATAAAAAAACATAAAATAATCCTCCCAGTATATTTAACATCGCCTCTTTTAATCCTGACATTTTTCACTCTGTCAAAGTGGCACTTTGTACAGCATCCATTAGAAAGATTAGTCTCCGGATAAAGAGCTTAGTAAACAGCAACAGCCAAAACATGTATTACGGTGTAACAGGCTTCATTAGCACAGTAATTCGTCATTTACATTGGGGATGATATTTCAATGACTGCTTTTATACAGGTGATATATAACTGTATTGATCTAAATATGATGCCTGGAGGATTTATATTAATGTTCCAGAAATGGTCTACTGCAGGAACTACCCATTTAATACCCTTCCAGCAATCGTTAGATTAGAAGTCCCATCATTCTCAACCAAAGTCTGGATTCCCAAAATATAAGTGGGAACTCAACCCCAGAGAGAAGAAAAATATTTTATTAGATGCCAATTGAGCCTGAGCAAAGCTTATTTTTATAAAGAACAGACAGGAAATTTGTCTAGAATGCAATTTTTTAGGGTATGCCACAAAAAGTGTGCCAGACAGGGCCGGATTAACATAGGGGTTGATGGAGCTGCAGCTCCAGGCCCAGGCTCATGGAATAGGCCCATTTAAAAAAAAATAATAATAATATATTTTTTTTTTTACACACTACTCTTAGGTTTGCCACCTGACTGATATTTTACTGGCACAGCCGGTATTTAAGGTCTGCCTGGCCGTGCCGGTATTGCAGTAATACCGGCAATACAAATACAGGCATTTTTCTCAGTATAAACAGAGATTACTCTGCAATACCAGCACCGGCCAGTAGGGGTCACTGTGTGTGTGGAGAGAGGCAGGGATAGGAAGTTACAGCATATCCTTGCCACTCTCTACAACTCACTGATCCGCGGGGGAGCAGCTACACAGCACAGAGTCCAGACAGCAGCTATACAGCTCAGGTAAGTGAGGCATGGGGGGAAGGGCAGCAGGGAGACATGGGGACACAGACACTTGGGGACACTGATATACTTGGGGACACTGGAAAACATAGGGACACTGAGACACTAGGGGACACTGACACATGGGGATGCTGTAAGACATAGGGACATTGGGAGAGACTGAGACATTGGGACACGAAGACACTGTCCTATGTCTCCCAGTGTCCCCATGTCCCCCAGCCAGTGTCCATAGTGGCTGAGTGTCCACCTGGCTCCCAGTTTCCCCTAGTCTCCCAGTGTCTGTGTCCCCATGTCTCTCAGTGTCCCTAGTGACTCAGAGTCCCCATGTCTCCCAGCCAGTGTCCTCAGTGTTCCCAAGTCTCCCAGTCTGTGTCCCTATGTCTCTCAGTGCCCCCAAATGTCTGTGTCCCCATGTCTATGTCCACAAGTGTCCCCATGTCTCCAAGAGTCTATCTTCCAGCCAGTGTCCCTAGTCTCCCAGTGTCCCCTAGTCTTCCAGTGTCTGTGTTCCCATGTCTCTTAGTGTCCCTAAATGTTTTAGTGTCCCCATGTCTCCCAGTGTCTGTGTCCCCATGTCTCTGTGTCCCTAGTGTCTCTGTGTCCCCATATCTCCCAGTGTCTCCAAATGTCAGTGTCCCCATGTCTCCCAGTGTCTCCATGTCTCCCAGTGTCCCCATGTTTCCTAGTGTCCCCATGTCTCCCAGTGTCCCCATGTCTGTATTCACAAGTGCCCCCATGTCTCCCAGTGTCCCCAAGTGTCTCAGTGCCCCCATGTCTCCCAGTGTTCCCGGGTCTCTGTGTCCCCATGTCTCACTGTGTCCCCTAGTATCCTAGTGACATGGGGAGACTGGGAGAAATGGGGACACTGGGAGACTAGGGGACTGGGTGATGTGGGGACACTGACACTGATACATGGGGACACACTGAGACATGGGGACACTGGGAGAAATGGGGAGACTTGCAAGACAGACACTGGGAGACAGGGAGACACTGGGAGCAATGCATCTATACAGCAGAATCAAACTGTGAGTAGTTTGATGGTGAGTTTATAGAATTTTCTCTTCTGTCACTCCTTGTGATTTACACCATGTAATGTCACTCATAACTGATTAATTATACAAAGGCTGGTATTTTTTTCCAAGAAAGTTGGCAACCCTAACTACTCTTCACATACTCTTGCTTAAATCAATCATCAATCATGTATTTCTGACCATATTATGTAAAAAAACACCTTCTAGCCCCCCTGTCCCTCTCTTGCCTCCCTAAATATAGTGCAATCTTACTTGTATTCAAGTCTGCAGCTGCTGGCTTTGACTCTGAACTGACTCTGTCTGCGGACATAATCAGAAGTGGTGATCTGAGCAAATTACAATGTTTCCCCATAGGATTGGCTGAGACTGTCAACTAGTCAGATCAGGGGCAGAGCCAGCACAAGTCAAACATAGCCCTGGCCAATCAGCATCTCCTCATAAAGATAAATTGAATCAATGCATCTCTATGAGGAAAGTTCAGTGTCTGCATGCAGAGGGTGGAGACACTGAATGGCAGTTCTGCACACTAGGCAGTACTGCCCCAGGAAGCACCTCTAGCAGCCATCTAAGGAGCGGCCAGTGGAGTTATTTTCTCTGAAAAGACAGTGTTTACTGCAAAAAGCCTGAAGGGAATTATTCTACTTACCAGAACAAATACAATAAGCTGTAGTTGTTCTGGGGACTATAGTGTCCCTTTAAGTTTGGAAGCTTAAGAGGGATGTATGGCAACAAAACCTGTGTGGACTGGCTGACAATAAAATTAGTTTAGGTAATGCAGACTTTGGTTTCTCTAACACTGTGGCATGCCCCCTTTCTTCTAAACTCACTACATACACCTTTTCTCTGTCCCAGACTATATACCAGGAACTTCTACCTGCTAGTAAGAAGGTAAGGAGACAAGTGGACATGTGAGTGCTAAAGGACAGTCCTTAGAAAGCTTGGAGGAGGGGCATCATTTGATGCATTTATGTCAAGTTCAGGGTGCTGTCTGCATAGTATGCCCTTAGTTGGACAGCCTGTATGATTGGCAGGCAGCCTGACATGCATTCATGCCAGGCTGGCCTTCCAATTCTTTGGGCAAACATTCCCCCTTTTTGGGCATGTTCATCTTTCTGGTCATGTGATTCGCGTCAGTGGCTCACCCATTGACTAACTTCTTCACTGGACACTGCTGTTAGGGGGTATGGATTTACTTGAAAGATGAAAGCATAAATTATAGAGAGAGATTAGCATAGAGTATGTGTTTTCTTATAGCTGCATCCTTTGAGTTTCCCTCCAACACCATCTCCATCAGATACATGACGCTTGGGAGGCATGACTGTTTTAGTGTTTTTGGTCGGTAAGGTCGATTCTGTAATTAGGCCCCATCATAATTGTCAGCTCCAGGCCCACTGGGCTCTTAATCTAGCCCCGGTGCCAGATACACTATTTTGTAGCTTGTGTAGAAATGTAAAAGAGAATTGCAGGTTTTATGCCAAAACACTCAAGCTGGGAAAGGTTTTGGACAATGCATTACTATTTGCCTACTGTGACACTGACTTGATAACTTACAATTTCTTTGTCACTTGTTCCAGGTTAGAGAATTCTCAATAACCACCAATTCTCAATTCATGCAAAAGTCCAGGAAGATATTTAATTTGTTTTTGTTAGGGGAGGGGGTAAGCAATTTCCTGCTATATATGAATTATATTTTGGTTTAAAGCAGACCTGTCACTTCAACATAAGTGATAGTTCTTCATTCCGCTACCCTAGGGCTAGTAAAAGATGTTGCAGCCTTTACTAGGGTGAATAAAACAACTCATGCGTGCTTTGGCATCAACAGACAAATTACGTACAAGCGCCCAGCAGTGCCATACGTGCACATTTGATGTGTATACAGCACTGCATGGGTTACCTAATTAACATCTGAATAAAAAATATAATAATCTGTCAAAAAATTTAAAAAGTTAACACAAGCATTAGCTAATGCATAGTTTGCAGAGCTGGCTTACCCATAAGGTGACATAAGCGGCTGTGTAGGGCCTAGTCTCGGGCAGACGCCTAGTGAGCCCCAGTCTGAGCCTGGAGCTCCGGCTCTGGGAGACCCTCCCTGAGCCGGCAGTAAGATCAAAAGATGTCCCTGCTCAGCCCTGCACCCGTCTATGTGATGCAGTGCTGCCCCAGGGTCACTCCTACAGATTTCCTCCCTACCATTGATGGTATAGTGCAAGGGCAGCGACAGGCACTGTGCTAGAATGCCACAAATGTTTCCACTATTACCACTTTCCTATTACTCCAATAGCTCCCTCCCTCGATATCTCTTCTCCATTCCCATTCTACCATCACTCCCAGCCATCCCTATGCTCCCATCGCTACCATCCTTTTATATGCTCCCATCACTTCAATCTTCCCTGCACTATCTTCCATCACTCCCATCTATATTTATTCTCCTTCTTCTCCAACCCTTCCTTTTCCATACTCAACACACATCCCCTACAAGCAATCACACTCAGCTAACCTCACACTCATCCCACTGAGCAAACTCCATACTCCTAACAATCAGCCACAGCCCCACAGACAATCGTAATCAGTCACCCAACACAAATCACACTCAGCCAATTCTATGCGCATCCCAATCAGCTAATCACGCATACACCCCACAATGACAAAACACGGCCAATCGCCCTCTCCCCCTCACTAACAACACTCAGTCATACATATCACACTCCACCACATATGCTCAAAGGATCTCTGTGATACAGTCATGTAGTCTGCACATGAGTTTTATTAGTATTGAGCTCTGTGATGTGTTTAAAAAACCTGTATTTCACTGTTAGTTGTATTGTTGAGGAGCTCTTGATACAGTTCTAAACTGCACATTACTGGTTTATATTGCTGTAGAGCTCTGTGATACACTCATACACTGCACATGATTGTGAGTTTTATTGCTATGGAATGCTGTAGTACAATCATACACATTGCACATGACTGTGAGTTTTATTAAACTGCTCAACGGATAAAAAAACGGTAGGCAGGATTATGTGCATGTAAATATGAAGGGGGGAGAGAGGGCATTGAGGTAAGCTGTCCATGTGGCAGCAAAGATGGTAGAGATGGTAAATCTTGCCCTGCCTGTTCTCATTACCTTGATTGAGCATTTGTAGCGTTACTTACCTTAACCGGGGGCCGGTCGCGGTCCTCTCTTCAAGCCGCGCACGGTCCTGCGGCTGCACGAGCCGCGCGCGGCTCATCCAACTGCTTTGGATGGAAGGCGGGCAGTGACCGCGTGAGGCGGTCACGTGTCCCGCCTGAAACTAAGAGCGCGCCGCGAGTCTCGGGCGCGCTCTTAAAGAGACAGTGGGAGCCTAATTGCCAAAAGGCTCCCATTGGCTCCTGTCATACCACACTCCCTGTACAATTACCTATAGGGGGTGTGGAAGTGACAGGAGCCAATCACTTTCGTTTTAAAGCTATTTAAACTTACCTTTTTCCCTTAGCTCATTGCCCTATCGTGGTTTCTGTTTCAGTTCCCTTTAGCGCTTGTGGTGTTCAGTTGTGTTTTCTCGTATTGACTTTGGCTTCGTATTCTGACTTCGTTTTCGCTTTATCCTTATCTGTACTGTTTGCCGGCTTGCTGTTTTCCGTGTACCAGACCCCGGCTTGTCCTAGTTTACGCTGTCTCTCTGTGCCCTTGACCTCGGTTTGTTCCTGGCTCTGTCTTCTCTCATATACGTCGAGTCCGGCCATTCTAAGGTCCGGTAGACGTATCTCTCCTCTGTATTTGCCTCTGTTTAGCTGGATCCTGCGTGTAGGGGTATATTCTCGTTACATTACGATAGGGCCATGGACCCCGCAGATTTAGCTCAACAGATGGCGTCCCATGAGGCAAGATTTGTAGAGCAGGATCACCGTATGGATCAAATAGCTCAGGCTCTCCAGACGCTCCTAGCTAGAACCGTTCCAGCAACTACACCTAACCCTCCTACGCCCCTTCTCCCTGAAGTATCTACTTTGCCTAATACTTCGGCCCATTTAACACCTCCTCCTAGGTATGGAGGGGACTCTAAGACTTGCAGAGGGTTTATTAATCAGATTGAATTTCACTTCGAAATGTATCCACGTTCATTTCCCACAGAGAGGTCTAAGGTTGGGTTCTTTATGCACCAACTTACCGATAAGGCACTTGAGTGGGCAAATCCTATTTGGGAAGCTAATGGACCTATGGTACATGATTTCAACAGTTTTCTTACGGCTTTTCGTAGAACTTTTGACACAATGAAAAGGTCAAAGAATGCCGCAAGAGCATTAATGAGAATTAAACAGGGTTCTAGGTCTGTGGCTGATTATGCTATTCAGTTTCACACTCTTGCTTCGCAGGTAGATTGGACCAACAATGGGTTAACTACTGCCTTTATGGAAGGTTTGTCAGATACGATATTGGATGAGGTAGCAGCTAAGGAGCTTCCTATTGCCTTAGAGGACCTTATCGATTACCTCATTGATATGATAATAGAATTCGTGACAGGCTCTATACCAAGAACAGGAATAGACGTTTTGTTACACCCATTAACCCCAGAGTTAATATACCAGAGAGTGTTAAAGTGTCTGAGGAGGAACCTATGCAATTAGGGGTTGCCAAACTCTCTGATACTGAGAAATTACATAGGAGAAGGGAGGGACTCTGCCTATACTGTGGTAGGAGAGACCATATGGTAAAGGAATGTCCTTTACTCCCGGAAAACTCTCGCACCTAAGACCTTATAGGGGACTGGCCTTGGGTGTGATATCTAAGTCTCCTAAATTGCCTCCTAACCGCTTGCTTCTCCCGGTTTCTTTATATATGGGAGAGATTTGTATAGTTGACAACATATATGCTCTGGTTGACTCTGGGGCAGCTGAAAATTTTATAGACTCTGGCTTTATAAAGAGAAACAACATTCCCATCAGAGAGAAGGAGATACCCTTGGCCGTTGAGGCCATAGATGGTAGACCATTAAGTTCTCCAGTTGTTACTCATGAGACTGTACCATTACACATGTACACAGGGGTTTTACACTATGAAACCATTCGATTCCAGGTCATCACCTCTCCCTCTTCACAGTTAGTATTAGGGTATCCATGGTTACGTGCTCACAATCCCATTTTTGACTGGGAGACAGGGCAAATAAAATCATGGAGTGAGGCCTGCCACGAGTCTTGTACGTTGGAAGTCACACCTTTGAATTCTATTGAGGTACCTACCAGTCCTCCTTTGTCTACGGTTATACCCCCTCAGTACTTATCTCTAAAGACTGTTTTCGATAAAAGGGAGGCTGAGAAATTACCGCCTCACAGACCCTATGATTGCGCTATTGACTTGTTGCCTGGCACTATACCTCCAAAGGGCAGGGTGTACCCCTTATCGGTTCAAGAAAACCGTGTCATGGAGGAGTACATCAAGGAATCACTAGAAAAAGGGTTTATTAGGAGATCCTCTTCTCCAGGTGGAGCAGGGTTCTTCTTTGTATCGAAGAAAGAAGGTGATTTAAGACCGTGTATAGATTATAGAGGTCTAAACAAGATCACTATCAAAAATGCATACCCTATACCTTTGATTACAGAATTATTTGACAGGCTGAAACATGCCACTGTGTTCACGAAATTAGACCTTAGGAGTGCATACAATTTGATACGTATAAAGGAAAATCACGAATGGAAGACTACATTCAACACTAGATCCGGTCATTACGAATACACTGTTATGCCATTTGGGCTTTGCAATGCCCCAGCAGTATTCCAAGAATTTATTAATGATGTCTTGAGAGATTTTATTCACACATTTGTTATCGTATACTTGGACGACATTTTAATATATTCTACAGATATACACACTCATCACAGACATGTTACGACAGTTTTGAAGACCCTTCTTGCTAATGGTCTTTATTGCAAGCTAGAAAAATGTCTGTTTGACCAAACCGAAGTCCAGTTCTTGGGGTATTTGATTTCCGCTAAAGGTTTTCGTATGGATCCCCAGAAGCTAGCTGCTGTAATAGAATGGCCTCTACCGCAAGGTCTGAAAGCTATTCAGCGTTTTCTTGGGTTCTCCAATTATTATAGACGTTTTATCAAAGGTTTCTCGTCCATTGTAGCACCTATTACCCGTATGACTAAAAAGGATGGCAATACTCGTGTTTGGTCTACCGAGGCACTTCAGGCTTTTGAATTTCTTAAAACTACGTTCGCCTCTGCACCTATTTTACAGCATCCTGTCCCCTCACTGCCCTATATTCTTGAAGTTGATGCTTCGGATATTGGGGTAGGTGCTGTCTTATCCCAAAGAGAGTCGCCTGAAAAGCCATTGCATCCATGCGGCTTCTTTTCTAAACAAATGTCCAAAGCAGAGAAAAATTATGATGTGGGTAATCGCGAACTCCTTGCTATTATTTTAGCACTTAAAGAGTGGAGACATTTGTTAGAAGGAACTAAGGATCCTATCCTCATTTTTACGGATCACAAGAACCTATCCTACCTTAGCGAAGCCAAAAGATTGTCTTCCAGGCAGGCTAGGTGGTCACTATTTTTGTCCCGTTTCAATTTTATTATCACCTATAGGCCAGGTGATCGCAACACTAAAGCAGACGCTCTGTCCAGACAGTTCGAAACTACTGACAAACAGGAGATTGATGTTACTCCTGTCATTCCCCCAGACAGGATAATAGCTACTACTATTTTATCTATTTCCTCGTCCCTCTTGCAGGCCATACAAGCGAAACAAAGCATGGCACCTAGCGAGAGGCCTAATGATAAACTGTTCGTTGATGTTCCTGAGAGACGGGATATTATGTCATTATATCATGATACTAAGACCGCTGGACATCCTGGCATTTCCAAAACGATGTCAGCTGTTTCTCGGTATTTTTGGTGGGATTCCTTACGAAAGGATGTCACTGACTATATAAGTGCTTGTACTACTTGTGCCTGTATGAAATCCTCCCGTAGAGTTCCTTGTGGGCTGTTGCATCCGTTACCCGTTCCGAGAGACCTTGGTCTAACCTGTCCATGGATTTTATTGTTGAATTACCCCCTTCAAATGGTAACACAGTGATCCTGATGATAGTGGATCGGTTCTCCAAAATGGCTCACTTCGTGTCTCTTCGCAAGTTGCCCACATCCAAGGAACTGGCTCATATCTTCGCTAGAGAAGTATTTCGATTACATGGGATTCCCGTATCTATTGTATCCGATAGGGGTAGCCAATTTATTTCCAGGTTCTGGAGGGCCTTTTGTTCAGAAATGGGTATTTCTCTCTCATTTTCTTCCGCTTATCATCCCCAGTCTAATGGGGCTGCTGAACGTGCCAACCAGTCTCTGGAGCAATACCTCCGTTGTTTTGTGTCTCACCATCAGGACAATTGGTCTGACCTGCTTCCTTGGGCTGAATTTGCTCGGAATAACGCCACTCATGATTCTTCCGGCAAGAGCCCTTTTTACGTTGTCTATGGCCAGCATCCCGTTGTTCTTCCGGCTGCATTCTCCTCACAGGGCATGCCAGTTCTGGATGAGCATTTGGCTGGTTTGCGTAATACTTGGGAGCAGGTTCAGCGTTCTTTGGTGGACTCTGCTACTCGCCAGAAGGCTCAGGCTGACAAGCATCGCAGAGCAGCTCCGTCCTATGTTGTGGGGGACAGGGTTTTGCTTTCCACGCGGAATATTCGTCTCCGGGTGCCTTCTATGAAATTGGCTCCCCGCTTCATTGGACCTTATCGTATTATACATAAGGTTAATCCTGTTTCTTATGCCTTAGGCCTGCCTAAGAATCTACGTATTCCTAATGTTTTTCACACCTCATTGTTGAAACCTTTCGTACGCAACCGCTATACCCGGCATACTCCTCCTCCCCCTCCTATCTCGGTGGAGGGTCATGAGGAGTTTGAAGTGTCTGCTGTTCTTGACTCTCGTTTCCTTAGGGGTCGACTTCAGTACTTGGTACATTGGAAGGGTTATGGGCCTGAGGAGCACAGTTGGATTTCGGCTGATGCTGTCCATGCTCCCCGTCTTGTGCGCTCTTTCCATTCTCGTTTTCCTGCCAGGCCTGGTCCTACCCGCCCGGGGGGCGTGTCCTCAGGGGGGGGTACTGTAGCGTTACTTACCTTAACCGGGGGCCGGTCGCGGTCCTCTCTTCAAGCCGCGCGCGGTCCTGCGGCTGCACGAGCCGCGCGCGGCTCATCCAACTGCTTTGGATGGAAGGCGGGCAGTGACCGCGTGAGGCGGTCACGTGTCCCGCCTGAAACTAAGAGCGCGCCGCGAGTCTCGGGCGCGCTCTTAAAGAGACAGTGGGAGCCTAATTGCCAAAAGGCTCCCATTGGCTCCTGTCATACCACACTCCCTGTACAATTACCTATAGGGGGTGTGGAAGTGACAGGAGCCAATCACTTTCGTTTTAAAGCTATTTAAACTTACCTTTTTCCCTTAGCTCGTTGCCCTATCGTGGTTTCTGTTTCAGTTCCCTTTAGCGCTTTTGGTGTTCAGTTGTGTTTTCTTGTATTGACTTTGGCTTCGTATTCTGACTTCGTTTTCGCTTTATCCTTATCTGTACTGTTTGCCGGCTTGCTGTTTTCCGTGTACCAGACCCCGGCTTGTCCTAGTTTTCGCTGTCTCTCTGTGCCCTTGACCTCGGTTTGTTCCTGGCTCTGTCTTCTCTCATATACGTCGAGTCCGGCCATTCTAAGGTCCGGTAGACGTATCTCTCCTCTGTATTTGCCTCTGTTTAGCTGGATCCTGCGTGTAGGGGTATATTCTCGTTACAGCATTGTGGTTTTCACCCATATAGAGTATAGCTCACTGTAAGGGATCCCTCATGTTTTAGGTACTTTACAATAACTCTGAGTGCTGCAGTCAAAGTCAGAGTCATAAACTGAGTGCTGGTACTGTGAGGGAGCATTTAAAGTGATCTGCACAAGATAGAGGACAGACCACAATGCTCTGGACATCAGGAATCCTGCCTTCACTCCACCGGACCACTAGGAAAAACATTGTCCTGCCTCCAAAAGGAAAGTAGGAGGGGAGGAACTAAAAACCTACCCAGACACTCAACCTCCTCAGACACCAGCTCCCTGTACCCGTGGACCATACAGAGCTCGGCCACGCTACAACAGTGGTGGGTGGGGGGGAGAGAAGGAAATTGGAGGGGGGGGAAAAGAAATTGGAGAGGGGGGAGAAGGAAATTGGAGAGGGGGGAGAAGGAAATTGGATGGGGGGAGAAGGAAATTGGAGAGGGGAGAAGGAGGAAATTGGAGAGGGGGGAGAAGGAAATTGAGGGAGGAAGAAGGAAATTGAGGGGGAGAAGAAGGAAATTGGAGAGGGGAGAAGAAGGAAATTGAGAGGAGGGGGAGAAGAAGGAAATTGGAGAGGGAGGGGGAGAAGAAGGAAATTGGAGAGGGAGGGAGAGAAGAAGGAAATTGGAGAGGAGGGAGAAGAAGGAGAGAGGGGAGAAGAGAAATTGGGGGAGAAGAAGGAAATTGGAGGGGGGGAAGGAAATTGAGGGGGGAGAAGGAAATTGAGGGGTGGAGAAGGAAATTGAGGGGGGAGAAGGAAATTGGAGAGGGGGGGAGAAGGAAATTGGAAGGGGGGAGAAGGAAATTGGAGAGGTGGGGAGAAGGAAATTGGAGGGGGTGGGTAGAAGGAAATTGGAGGGGGGAAGGAAATTGATGCAATGGGGGGGAGAAGGAAATTGACAGGGGTAGGAGATTGACATCCATCACACACACAATCACACACAATGCACCCCTTGCACACAGAAAAACACACAATGCATTACACACACAGACACACAGACACAAGCAATGCATCCCTTACACACACAGAAACACACAATGCATTCATTACACACACTCAATGCACCCCTTACACACACTCAATGCATCCCTTACAGATGCACACACTGCATCCCATACATACACAAACACACCTTGCAGCCCTTACACATACAAACACAGATTCACACAATGCATTCCTTACACACATCAGGACATCCCCTACACACTCCACTCCCTGTGAACAAACTCATTGGTGGACCCTGGGACCCAGACCTTGAGCTGTGTAAAGGGCCCCCCAAAAATGGAGCTGCTTCCCGTTCTCCCAGGACATTGATTTTTATGACCACAGTTACAAACCGCCTCCAGAGAGCCTGTTCTACACCAGACGAGCCAGAACCAAGACCACTTCAGCTCAATGAAGTGGTCTGGGTGTCAGGTCCCTCTAGGGTTAACCCTGCCTGATGTAAACATAGCAGTTTCTGAGAAACTGCTGTTTCCATCTGGGGTTAAGCCAGCCTCTAGTGGCTGTCTTCCGGACACCCACTAGAGGCGCATCGGCAATGATTGCGGCATATTATGCCTCTATCACGCAGAGCGTCCATAGGAAGGCCTTGAAAAATGCTTACCTATGGACACTTTGAATGCGCGCGCGGCAGTGCCGCGCATGCGTATTCGGCGCCGGTGACGTCAGACAAGGATGCTGACGTCGGCGGGGGAGGAGAGGTAAGGGAGCCCGGCGGGAGAAAAGGGTGAGTAGCTGAAGGGGCACCCTCAGGGTACTATAGTGTCAGGAAAACCAAGCGGTTTTCCTGACACTATAGTGTCCCTTTAAAGAGTCAATAAAACCCCAATTGTAAATGTGAGGATAAAATAGCCAAGCTGTGACTAGAGGTGAGCAGGAGAATTTCCCAAGATCCACTGTTTTAACTTTAGTTTTACAACTCTAAAAGTTTAGTGAATAGCTGTTGAATCATGTTTGTGTTCAGCAAACCTGCAGTTTTTTTGTATTTGGTAACACTATATGGTAACACTTTTAATGCACTACCCATCAATATGTATATTTAAAGGGACACTCTGGGTACCAATACAACTTTAATGCATATGTGATATTTTTGCATGTTCAAATCTAGTTGAATAATAATAACTGAATAATAGTTTTTGCACAAAGAAAATAAATGTTTTGCAGAATGCTGCACCATAAGCCTGCCTCCTTAGCCACACCCCCTCAATCTAGAAATACTTCCTTATCAGTATGCGTACACAGCTAAGCACTGAATGAAAGTTTCTGTGTATGCGATTTTTTATTTCTCAAACATTTTGGTTTTATATTTTACAGTGTGTGTTTTGCTGCTTGGCACAGTCAAGGCATAATATGTAAATTGAACTATCCCTGAAATGCTGTACTTATGAAAGTGCTGTACCTATATGGCATGATGGCCAATTTGCATTGTGCTCACACACCATTTTTTTTTCTCACATAGACGAGTGTGCATCATAGTGTGATGATGTGAACTATACAGTGAAGTACTTTAATGTAAGTGTTTTTTTTTTTTTTAACTTCACGTCAGTAAATTCTTCAGTAATATTAATGTAAAACAGCATAAAGAATTGCAACTATTGGTGCGTATTCTTTAAAAAAATATAAATCGTTATTACATCTGTTCAAAAGGTACCCAGGTGTCCTTCCTCCATAGTGTTACACCAAAATAAATAGAAAATTGCCACAATAGCACTTTACACAAGCACTCGCCACTTTGTTTATACAGTTTCAGTAGCATTTACTAAAGTGATGGATAGAGTAAAAGTCACATCTAGAGAGATGCCAGTTTCAGTAACATTTTGTGTGTTCTACTAAGAGGTTTTAACTCCCATTCTCTTATTGTTGCTGCTTATTCACTCTTTTATGTTTCTCCTTTGTTCAATTTTATACAAAATTGAGTTGCATGAGAATTTTAGGCTGCATCGAGTTCTGTAATTACAAAACAGGATTAATTACAGCATATGGTTGAGTTATTTGTAAATCTCTAATATCCCAATGAGAAACATAATCAGATTTTTGTGATGAAATATGATAGAAAACCAAAAGAATGTTGGATAAACTTAGCAACATTAGCTGTTAAAACTTGATTTATTCATTTAGAAAATGTTTTACCAGCAAGGATACAGTAAGATTTCTCTTGTTTTTTTCGAGTAGCTGTGTAATATCTGTTTGGAGAAGGGCCACTCCAACACAAATAACTGATCCAGCTCCAAGTGTTACGTTAAATTAAAAGAGGCAATCATCTCATTAATTTGAAATTGTTAAACAGATGTGTATGAAAGGTATAATTCAGCAAATTTAAAAATGCAGAATGAGGCCCATCAAATGTTAACGTTTATTGGTTCTCTCTTTTTCTTTCTTGTTTCACTTAATTTAATAAATAATGAATGAATAATGTAAAAAAATAAAACAAATCTTGATAGGTATCTTTTTTCACTGCAGCTATATAAAACCGTCATCATCCTAAGCCTTCCAGATGATTGACTGAGCATGATGGGAGTTGCGTGCTGAAATGCCTGCTATTTCAAACTGAGATTAATGGACAGCCACAGAAACAGACACTGTCCTTATCTTTGCGTCTGGATGAGAGTCTTGGGGCTTGTAATTCATAGCAGATGTAATGCCATCTTTGTGGCTGGATGAGAGTCTTGGGGCTTGTAATTCATAGCAGATTTAATACCATCAGAAGAGCAGGGATAAAAAAAAAATATTACCCAAATCAACTGGCGAAATATTTGATATAAATAAGAACAAAACATATATCAATGGCCTGCCATAGTAAACGTGTTACCTTTATATCCAGCATAGTGCACATTAAAGTGATCGTCACTCAGGTCACTTTGGGGTAAACTGACGATCACTAAAAATGATTTTTTTTATTTTTTTTAAATCTATATTTTAAAATGCAATTGAAGATTTAGTATACATATATTTCATGATACTATATTTTACTTTGCTAAATTTGAATTTTCTGCCTCTTACAGTATGTTCTCTTGATTACACTATCTGAAAATCCTTACTGCGGCTTGACCTCCTCTTTCCAGAGAAGGCTTTCTGATTCAATTGTTACTGAATGATACAGAAAGCCAGTAATTTGTTCATGGTGACATTTGTCTTGGTGGCAGCTGAGCTCTAATAGCACAAGGCTGATTTATTAAGGTTTGATCAGCTTTTACCACTGGGCACTCATGCATACACATGCATTCACAACTGTGAAAGCTTAACTTGTGCATCCTTAAAGCCCACGTTTTACAATGCGGAGAGAAACGGTTTTGAAGGGCTGAGAGTGAGACATTTTAGATTTAGATTTATAAATCCTTTTTAAAATCTGTGAGATAATTTCATGTAGCAAAAAGGAAAGGATCTCACTTTTAGTTTACGGAAAGCAGTCCGGCATGTGAACCCCCTTCCTGGCAGATGATGTGTCAGTATTGCCTTGAAATAATGAAATTTGTCTACCCTGTCATCATGAAGGGGTTAAACTTCTGTATTCTGGAAAAGGCTTTAAAACAATGACAGAGGTGCATAGACAGCATCAAATATGCTGTGCTATAGCATAAATTTCAGCTTGGTAGCCTTGCCAACTTTAATGGGTGAAGGTGTCGTGAATAAGCAGTGCTTTTTTTATGGAATGTTAGGGCAATGAGCAAGATCATAACTTTGGTTTCCATAGTGACAGCTGAACTTTGATTTAGTATTCCTCTGTATATCCAACATTCATATTTTCTCTCTCTAACGCTATTAATCATAAACTTAAAGGGACACTTCCCTGCCCAAATACAAAAGTCAATAAATAAATCACTGTTTACTAGATATATGTACCCAATTAGAACATACATACATTTAATTATGTTTTTTCCCCATAGGCTTCAGTTCTCTTGTCTGCAGCCTGTGCATGCCCTCTCCTTCTAACCAAGACCAGACTGTGGCTGTCCAATCACAGACAGCTCAATGAGAAGTCTTTACAAGGCAGGTGTCCTGGGGAATTGCTGCCTCTTGAGTTTAGCTCCACTGAACTAAAAGGAAGTAACAGGACAGGTTGGCTGCTTGAAAGTCAGGAGGTGTAACAAGGTTAGTTTATAAAACTGCCAATATCTATTGAAATCTGAACTATTTATGAAATGAAAAAAAGAGAACGCACTTCACACAAAAAGCATTTCAGCATCCTAAAGTATTTTGAGAACTTTAAAAGTGTCTCTTTAAAAGTAAATACAGAAAATTGTTGGATGATGAAAACACAATTGCAAAAGGTAGGCCAAAATTTGATTCGGGCACATTCTACAACTCAGTCTGTAGCATCTTGCCTACTTGAACCTAAATTTACCAATTTGATTTTCAATTCACCAACATTCGCTCTTTAGTGAATAAAACCCCAAGTGTGGTAAAATGTGCGAAATATGATATGGGCAATGTGGTGACATTCTGTCATCAAACTAATATGGTGACCAGGGGTCATGTGACCAAGCCTTTTTTACAGTGGGATAAGCTTTACCCTTTGAAATGGTAATTGGGTAATTCAATACCTTTACAATTCAGGAAAGAGATAACTACTTTCCCCTTTCTCCATTCCTCTCTTTTCCTTCTTGGCTGTGCTACAGAGCAGACGCCATGTGCTATCTTGGTGAACCATGTTACTCTCTGTTGCTTCCTTTTCTTCCTTGGTGGATGTGATGTTGAACTTGCAGCAGTGAGCCATTACTAGATGTGAAGGCCTAACCGTGGGTGAGATCAAGCGTGTGGGGAAGGGGTTACTATATAGATAGATTTAAAAAGGGTTGTTGCTCCGTGGGTCTGGGCCATGTGTTTGTGATACATTTATAGTATTGCATTGTTGCCTTTTAATAAATACCTTTTAATGTAGACAAACCTTGTGTAATATATATATTAATTTGGTGATACACCACAGGCTTCAGTAATAACATTTGCTTACTTGCTCACAAACATGGAATGTAGTGTGAAAGTTATATCAAAATCTTTTTTTCCATGGCCAGGTGTATAGGTATCCACATGATAAAGAGTTAAAGAGTAAGATATATACTGATTTATTATTTAATAAAATATAGAGCCATATGGCTGCTTTAAAACATAGTGTATGACTGTAGACAGATGCTGGAACTCTACATGTTTACCACACGGACTCTTGCAATCTGTTGCCTGATGACACATTTTCTGTGGCTTTCGTCTCCACTGATGGTAATGCTGATTGTTTCCCATCAACTGCGACAACGTGCATCTCCAATGCTTTTTGAAAATGATTTGACCATCTTCTTTTATTTATATTCCCAGGTTTTATCGATGCAGCATTGACCATGTTTCGGCCCTGGAATATGTTGGCATTTCCATAAGGTATGCCGGGAACCAACTTACCTGAATATATGCATGTCTGATGCCATGACCTCACTTTGCCATTGACTACACGGCTAGCTAGACATCCTTCCTTTCACCTCCTACAAGTGTTTGCATTGATACGCCTTACTGTTTTTGTATTCATTTCCTATCTTTCTATGTAGTTTCTGATCTTCATGTATTTTTTCCACAAGTAAGGAAAACTGTGTACTTGAACCCAGGGCACTGTGATACGTTTGGCACTCCTGCGTATTCACTAAAATAGGGATTGAGCAGAGTCGGCAGGTGTATTGGAATACAGTCCAGAGCCAGCAACTAAATCAGTTATGTTTGTTGTTTATTAGTATTTTCATATTACTCACTGTTCCATGAATATCAATATTTGTATAAATTCCATACAGCTTGGTCTTCTCTAATCAAGTGGGTGGTCCTTCCACACATACAATAACAAAACCAATATAAGTATCAGACACTGTAGACCCGATTCTTAAACTTCAATTAGTTCAAAACAATCCTTATCTTTATTAAAAAAATGATTATATTAAAAAGTTTGTATCAATAAAGCAGTAAAATAAATGCTACCACTGTTTCTGTGCTAAATTAAATCTTTGAGTCTTCGCATTTTGTGCTCCTACTGCAGCACAAAATGCGTAGACGTGAGGTACAGATACAGTGAGATCATTTATGTTAATGCTTTTCTTGATACAAACTTCTTAATTATATTTCAATAAAGATTGGATTATTTGTTACTACTTTGACAGTTAAGAATCGTGGTTACAGTGGCTGATACTTTTACTGGTTTTGGTAAGGGTATTGGAATGTTTATACCAACAGCTGAGCTTAAAAAAATTAAAAACAAATTCTGTTATTTTGCCTAAAATGTATAATTCCTTTGTCAATCAATCACAATATATCCAGGACTATAGCAAAGTAACCTAACTGATGTTTAGCAACACCCAAGTTTGGCCTAGTAATGTCCCTCTGTGGCTCTAATTAGATATATCCTTTGTACCCCAGACATAGATAAAAAAAGACCATGTCCAAAAATAAATTAATATTATATTGTCCAATACTTATGATAATCTTTCCTCTGACATGGCTGTATTACTGCTGGTGGGAGCCAGGATTTTTAATAATTTGATAATGTTTTCCCTTAATCTATCTTGCTATAATGTGCGATGACAATATTTCCCCACGCGTTTGTACCTGTATTCATAGTGAAGTTTTTTGTTGTTTTTTTGCATACAACAAATTCTTTAAACCTCTAAGGACACAAATGGCTTTTTGCTTTCTTCAGCTGAAATGTTGCTAAATAAATCTAAATGTAATTTAGTATCATTATTACAATTACCTGTCAACATAACATGAAAGAGTAAATTCACATGTGACTAAAGGAAACATATTTAGGTTTCAATTTTTTTCTGAAAAAGTGAGAGGCACTGCATGCACAAATTCCTATCTACATTGCTGATTTCCACTTGCTATTTTAAAAAAAATGACCTATTCTAAATAAAATCTAATCTGCTGCCTCATTAAATTCTTAATTTGATGACTAAATGGTGAAATGTTTGGACCACTCCATAACATGATGCATTTTTGGAAGCCTTTGTGAACATGTGTATCTAAACAAGAGTTCCTGTTGGAATCTGGATATATTTCCCACTTCTCGGAATAACCGGGATAATCTGCCAATTCTCTGAATATTAATATACCACCAGAAACTCTTTCTTAACGTCTTACCAACAAAGCACAATTAGTAGTAGGTTAACATTCCTAATTCTTAATTTTATAAAGCCATATGTAATTTTCACCACCATGCCTTCGTGATAGTAAATTATAGATAAATTACCAAAATATTACTTATAGCCTTATTGATGCGGGCAATGAATGTTTAGATGTAGGGCAGCATATCTGTTTATTCCAGTCTAAAATTCTGATCCCACTTACCTTTTAAACCCTTCTTTTTAAGCCTGTCTTTTTACAGTATTACTTCTTTGGTATTCATATATAATGGGAAAATAAATAAATAAGGGAAATGTTATAAATCAAATGTTGGTTCCTTGCTCCACCAAATGGCTTACATCTGCCTTATGACTTAGGAAATAACCCATATTTTGTCATGCTCATTTATTCCCAATAGTACATAATTAGATCAACCTGTGTCCATTGATAAAATGTATTTAAGCTGATACCAGCTCCTTTTGACCTTGGAGGAGCCACATTATCTCTGCTGTGAGCGTACAGACACTTATTTCAGCATTGCCTGTAATCTCAGGGCAGTCACTCAATGAGCCTCTGTTCTGCTGGTACAGCTCTGCATTCATTACCAGGGTTACATACAAATTAAATATTACTAAATTGCGTTTGGGACTACAATGCTCCCTTCTTGTGTTGTCTTAAGCCCATACACACAGAAAACCCTGCATATACATAATCACACACTAAAGCTTGTGTCCACACAGACACACTCAGAATGCGTACCTTTTCAAAAGATGAACACACTGTGGTCACTGTAAAGTCTTATATTTTCTTGTGCTTTTTTTCAGTTTTTGCAATTTTATGACCTTTTATAATCAATGACTGAGCTCCGTTAACCCCTTTTGTACCACAAGAAAACACTCTTGTAAATGTCACTGGTGGCAATAATAAGGCTTTTAAGGAGAGAAAGATGCTGTTAGCTTATACTAACAGCAATACAGGTAGAAAAACACAGGGTGTTTGAAGTTGTGACTGATGGGAAATTCATGTAAGCTCGAATTCCGATTTACACTTTCAATAACAGTGCTACAGTTTAATTCTCGTTTTGACTTGTTACTGAGAGACACCATAAGGTGATAACATTCAGAGGCTTTCCATGTTAAAATATTGAGAGTATTAATAGTTTCATCGCATATCTCTTCGAATATGGCTTAAGCTGTGAATTGCCTGCACTGTCATTATTTCAGTGGAATTGTTACAGCTTTCCCCTTGCTAGAACACTGTCTGTCTACCAGCACAAACTACATACACCCTGGTATTCAACATTATTCAACTCCGAATCAGATGTTGTTTCATTCAGTTTGTACAAATAGGTTTTGAGCATACCTGCTAAAATGAACATTTACGATTTGTCTTTGTTTCCTTTATTTTGCTGATTTAACCACTTTTGTGATCGAGAAATTTGCAATTCTAATTAGGAGACATTGCAGATTCTGTGTGCACTAAAGTGGTTAAGAAAATGTACTGCACAAAAAGGAAGACATTTTATACAGAATACTTAGGTCTAATTAGACATCTTCTCTGGAATGATTGTAGGGGCTAAAAAACAATCCAGTATTTAGGGGAATCTAGCTACAGAGCTTGGTTGTTTCATACATTGAGATGTTTGGAGACTGACTGCTGAATGCAGCCAGCTGGCTCTGTATTCTTGCCACCTCATTACTGCTCATCTTCAGTCGGTGTCTCAGTAGGCAGGTAAAGAGGTCTAGCTTACGAGCACCTGGTGGGGACAAGAAATTCACTCTCTTTCTCAACTCTTGCATTTCAAGCAGGGCCCCCTCCCGTGACCCAGGTTGGTCCATTTGGAGAGCTAAACCCCTGATAGCCTCAGGGTCAAAGGGAACACTATACCCAAAAGCTTGAAGACCATCAATGCGAACATATTCTGGGTTCTCTAATTTGTCATCGAGAGTCTGCTTGTCAGTCCATTCAACTGAATCTTCTTCGACTTCCTCCTCTAGTGGGCTGCTCCTCATGTAAAAGTGAACAGTTTCAAAAAATGACCTCCAACGATGGCCTAATATCAAAGTCCAGTTCTGGCATCGGTCTCCTCCATCGATATCCCATGTCTTCTCCCAGCTAGGGTAACCTTGTTCCCCAGCAGGTAGCAACCAGCTTTCAGAGTGGCTGCCTCCAAAAGGGTTAACATAGACAGTCACTTGAGGGTCTCGGGTTTCATTCCCGGCTAGACAGAGGCGCATTGAGAGTCCCAACAGCAAATGCAGCTGCCGTGGCCAGTGCTTGTTGCTCTTGCAGGTCAATAGCATGCGCTTCCTTCCACCCATCTGGAACCACATGCCTAGCCTCAGATCACCCGAGATAAAGAAAGCTGGTGCTCTTAAGCGTCCATCACGTTTAAGGAGTAGGTATTTAACTTCCAGGTCCTGCAAGCTACCTTCTGTTCCTAGATAAGGTTCCGAGGACTCAGGCACTATAGGCACACACAGGCCTTGAGCTGAAAGAGTGTATCCTGGGTTGCAGCTGGCACACAGGGAATGGTGCACTGATGAACAAAGAGAACACAGGGGACCAGGTCCCTGGATACAAGGAATAGATCCCTGACAATTGGGATGCTGGATAGTGCAGGTACAACTGAAGGAGGCCTCTAGGAAAGTGCCCGAGATGAGTGATGCACTACAGTAAAGGAGAGATTGAGTCCGATGCCACCAATAAGTTACAGATCTGTAGGGGGAAAAAAAAAGTGTTTCATGTATGAGCAGTGACAGCAACAGCAGCATATTTAAACCACATATTTTCCATCTCAGAAATGTCATAACATACAGAAGTTGACCTTATGCTACACAAGAGGGCATCATTTTCATGCAACAATGTTAAGTGTGCACTGACGCTCGTGGACATCTTACATCTTTTGAAAGCTATGCTGGCAAAATTATTAAAAGATCATAAGTATAAAAAAATAATAGAACGTGCAGTTTTAATCTATTAAAGGAACACTATATTGTTAGAAATACAAACATGTATTCTTAACACTATAATGCTGGAATAGATATTTAGGTGATGTTTAAAGGTGATTTAACTTAACTTTCCTGGCCCAGCCTCCATGGCTGTGATCATCAATCTTGATGATGTCAGCCAATCCAATGCTTTCCCAGAGGAATGTGCATGCATGTGCAATTAATGCATGTCTATGGGGAGCGCTGAGCATTTCCATACAGAGCATGGAGACGCTGAATGTAGATACTGCATACTGTGCAGCACTGAGATTGGAAGCACTCTTTTTAAAGGGACTTTTAACGTCCCTTTAAAAAGCTTATTTAAAGCCAGTCTTCCTTTTTTGGCTAACTACAGTGTCCCTTTAAAAAGTTTTTTAAGCCAGTCTTCCTTTTTTTGCTAACTATAGTGTCCCTTTAAAACACTCAAATGTTACATTCATATGTTTTTAATATATATATATATATATATATATATATATATATATATATATATATATTATTTTAGAGTATTCCTTGCTCTCTTTATTGATGATCTCTGCCCAGTTCAATACTTCTCCTAAAGAAGCATTGAAGACACAGGGTGCATGTGTAGCAATCACCAATATCATCTAATTCAGTGCTGCTCATAGTGAAGCATTAACTGCATTTTTTGTCATTCTTCTATGCGCGATGATGACAAATGTGACGACCTTGTATAAATATTGCCATTTGTCAGAATCCTACCACAACAATATCAATTTTGTCCAAATTTAGAAGTCATTTATTGCCTGAGTGTGTGAGCTGATGTGCTCGACCAACCAATGCTGTGCAAATAAAGATGGAATAGGTATTTCTAATGCAGATGCACATTAGTAAACATATACAGCAAGGGGCCGGATGGCAGGCACCCAGAGATCATCAGTTTATGGCTGGCTGTTTGAAAACAGGGGGATGGTGCAAGTGGCATCCTGGTACCATAACCACTACAACAATCTGTAATGTGCTCCCAGACTATTTGCCAATCAATTTCGCTAAAAGGGTGAAGATTTCTACATTACCTCCAGGCCTGAAACATTACTAGCCACTGCAAGTCTGGAGAGCTTGTGGCATAATCCACAGTAGTGAATATCTACTGACTAGAACTATATTTTCCTTAATGGCTGGCGGTGGCTGGAAGTTTTTTGAGCCTAGTCAAATAATTAAACAAAGAAATTATAATTATTTTAATAAATACATATTCATTTTTTTGCCAAGATAAAAAAAATAGAAAGGAAAAGAACCCAAATGTTCACAAACCAGACAAAATCTTTCACAGTTTCCAAATTTAGTAAAATCTATGTAGCACGTGTGTGACATTCTCAAAGAGAAAATTAGCTGTTAATTGATACTTGCTAGTCGTATTTTTGTAATTTGTAACATTATATTGCCTGAGTGTGAAAATGCATGCTTTTTTTTATTATAAATCTGATACATATAGACTGCTGAAACGCATCAAGTTGATTTTCCTCTTTTGAGACTTATACAGCATATTAAGAATTATAACATTTTCAATCAATGAATACGTCAGTGTCAAACTGGATAATATCTTGGATTTTGAGAAAAAAAAAAGTTAAAAGTTACTATTTTTTTTTTTTTTTAAAGAAAGTACTATCTTCCGGGGCTCTTCTTCATCATTGTGATGATGTCATACAACTGCTGATACATAAAGAAACAGACAACATAGATCAGACATAAGAGACATATATCAACTCAACACTACTATACACACATGAACAACATTTAAATTATACAAAAGAACTTCACAGGTTGCATGTTATGAGTAAATGTTTGGAAGTTAAACATATAGTGAAGTAATCTCAAATGTGGGAACATTTCTTTGATGTTTATTGAGCCAGTTACTGTGTATATACTGCTTTTTAATATGAAACAGTCTTTTTGTTATATCTGAAACCCAGATATATACATCAGAATGTGCAGTTTTATTTCCCATAGTGACGGCTGTATGACCAAACAAAAAGCAGGAAGCAGCTTTTAGAGACAAAGATTGTGTATTAAAGGGACACTATAGTCAACAGAACAACTACAGCTTATTGCATTTGTTCTGGTGATCATTCCCTTTAGGCTTTCTGCTGTAAACACTGTCTTTTCAGAGAAAATGCAGTGTTTACATTACAGCCTAGGGATACCTCAACTGCCACCCCTGAGATGGCTGCTAGAGGTGCTTCCTGGGGCAGTGCTGTACAATGTGACTGACATTCAGTGTCTCCACCCTCTGCAAGGAGACACTGAACTTTCCTCATAGTGATGAATTGATTCAATTAATCTCTATGATGAGATGCTGATTGGCCAGGGCTGTGTTTGACTTATGCTGGCTCTGCCCATGATCTGCCTCCTTCACAGTCTCAGCCAATCCTATGGGGACATATTGTGATTGGCTCAGACCACCACTTCTGATGATGCCAGCAGACAGTGGGTAATTCACAGGAAGAGGCAGCAGCTTCAAACTTAAATACAAGTAATATATTACTATATTTAGGGAGGCAAAGGCGGGCCAGAGGTGCTAGATGGTGGTTTTAACACAATAGGGTCAGGAATACGTTTGTTTTCCTGACCCTATAGTGCTTCTTTAAATACACTGTGAGGTTTATCCACCAAAAACAGTTCTTTTTATAAAATATGTTCAATCACTTGAAAACAAGTTATTTCAGTTAGAATCAAGACATCAGCTTGAGTAAGTCCCATACTAACACCATTAACAATCAGTTGGGTATGAGGTTAAACCCAAATTATGTCTTTGCTGCTGATTGGCTAGAAAGTAATACTCCTTGGCAGCCAATGAACTACTAGAAGAGACACTCTAAAAAATAAAAAAATAAATACATTAAATATATAACAAAAATGTATTCTTTAGTATCCATATGTGAATATGCATGTGACTTCAGGAATGTATGGTAAATGTATGTTGAAGATAGTGGCACACATCACATGTACAGTTATGGGAAAATTAAAATACACCCTTGGTTTTACATGTCAGGACATAATAACAATCGTCTGTTATTAAAGGTCTTAAAATTAGGTAAATACAACCACAGATGAACAACACATAACATATTACACCCTGTCGTGATTTATTTAACAAAAATAAAGCCAAAATGGAGAAGCAATGTGTGAAAAACTAAATACACCCTTGCTAGTTCTATAGGAATTAAGAGGCTAAGTAGCAGACAGGTCTTACTAATCAAGTGCCCTTAATTAATGGCCACCAAATGACCACCTCTATTAAAGACAAAGTTTTAGCAGTTTGCTGATCTGGACCGTTCAGT